>VYZS01102579.1:2173-23072 GCA_013400695.1 Neodrepanis coruscans
GATTTACCATCCAAAATCCAACACAAATGAGGCTTATGCTATCAAGGACATTTTATGAGACATGCACTAGCTCACATATAATTTTTTCTGTCTTGGGATAGGTTAGCCTTAGGAAACAGCTGAACTCCCACTTAGCCACTCAATCCCTCACAGCCCTTCCTTAGCACTGAACATGGGAAGAAAACAGGTAGAATGAGCTGGGTCAAGTCAAAGGCAGGGAAATAGCTTAACAATATCTCTAATGGGAAAACAGACTCAGGAAAAATTAATGTCACTTAATGCTGATTAAAACAAATCTGCATAGTGAGCATCAAACATAAAATTAAACCACCATCTTTCCTCCTGCCTCTACAACCAGCAGTGTGTTCTTCCATGGAGCTACTCCTCATCTACGCTAGCCGTTCCCTGTGTTGTTTCTCACTCTGCCTTTGTGCCCTCCTCCTCTGCCTGTCTGATATTTGTCTTTTCTCAAATACACTTTCACAAAACGTGCCACCAGCTTCACCGAAGGGCTCAGCTGTGTCCTGCTGGAGATATGTTGCAGAGCTTGATGTAACCGACTCTAACCAGCTGTGTCTTGCACCGGACTTCTCCAGCCACCCCACCTCACCAGCTACACTCAAAACACTTCTGTACTTACAGTGTAATTTAATTTCTAATATAACAAGGCTAACATGAATTACAAACTAATAAATTTATAAAACTGAGGAAAATGAAACACAGTTTCATTTTATTTTATTAGCACCTTGGCCATGTAACATGGTTGTCATTTTGTTGCAGGT
This sequence comes from Neodrepanis coruscans, assembly GCA_013400695.1. Classification (NCBI taxonomy): domain Eukaryota; kingdom Metazoa; phylum Chordata; class Aves; order Passeriformes; family Philepittidae; genus Neodrepanis; species Neodrepanis coruscans. Next base: position 2,956 of record VYZS01102579.1, read on the forward strand.
GGTCAGGAGAAATCTTAGCATTCAGGGCATCTTTCAAACAACATGAATTAAGAAGCACATGGCCGCCAGTCACATAGCAATACTGTAGATTTTCATGTGGTTTAAACAAGAGCTATATTTTGCAGCTTTGTAATTTGAACTATGTGAAGTAGCTATTCTGGTATGCAAGCCACCACATCTATGCACTGTGACTTAAACTTGTATTTTCGTAACATATATGTTCTGCACACATCAACATTTTTTTTCCTTTGTTCCATTAATAAATATCACTTAACATCTTAAAAATGTTTGTAAGAAACATAAGTTATGTTTAATTTAAGGTTCCTTCAAGCTAATCCAAAGGCTGTATATATTGGGAGATGAAAAAAGAAAAAATCCTGGAAAAGAAATTTTGCAAATATATTATGGTGTTTCTTGTTTTATTGAATAGCATTCACAAAGATAATGAAAATAAAGCCACTATGTGGTGCTTTTTAAATTATCTAAAAACTAGCAATATTTTTAGAGAATACCACCAACTGGATTATCACCATTTAAAAAATAAGCAACTAATCTAGCAATCCAGTATGCAATATTTGGCTACAGCTCATAAATTTGATTAAAAGTAAGGTTAAAATGAAAACTATAAAATCTCAATGTCAGTATAGAAGCTTTTTTAATAAACTTTCTAGTAATAATGATTTAAAATCTGGTATTTAAGAGATGCAGTACTAACAATTAGAATATTGTTGGCTTAGCTTCTGAATCTACAAAACACATACAAATGAGTTTTCCTTGAAAAATATGAGTAATCTCATCCCTGTTCAGCTCAGATATATATATGTCCATGCTCAGATGAATGGGCAAGGGACAAATTCCCTGAGGCATTTTTATCAAAAAAGGCTCCACTTATAAAAACTATGGCACTAGATATGGCAAGAAAAACTGGAGAAAAATCAATTTCTCACCATGTAACATCTGAAGTAGAGTTTTTACAAAGCACTTGATGGGAGGTAACTGCCACAAATCACACATAGCTGCAAACAAACCTGGTGAGCTAGGAACGGGGCGTGCCTGATCTATTGTTCCTTCTGCTGACAGCTACTGTACACACAATACTGTCCTATCCTGATCTAATGGCCACCACATTCTCACCTGTGCTTTCTGAGGATGGGATCAAGAAATGCCCAATATATGTATAGCCTCTTTTCTTTTTTAACCTGCCCACTTTCCACCTATGTTTGATAGTGATAAACAACCATGATGGCTTTAGTGAGGGAAAAAAGTCACTATAAGTCTTCCTACATTTTTTTGGTTCACCATTCCATGTTTACTTTCCCACAATGGAACACAAGGGGACTTTTCCTTCCTGAGGGTCCCTGGTAGGTAAATTATACACAGTCTCTTTCTATATAGAGAGACCTTTTTCTCGAACAAAGGGCTAGAAAAAAATGGCAAAATATGTTTCTTTTAGGTTCAGATGGATCCTAGTGATGTTTTCCTAGGTCACTGTTTTCTACATCATCTATAGACTTCTGTCATCTCAACAGAACAGTCAGGACCTAACATGACTTTGTAACACAGGATTTTAGCTATATATATTTAATAAAATGGAAACCTGTAAGTAAACACTTTTGTAGTTCTTAAGCAGAAATTCATGCAATGTATATGAAATAAACAGATTAATCGAGATGCGGAATAAAACAGAAATGAGCGAATGTTGTAGCCTTGGCCTGCCATGGCTATGATAGTAACAGGCTTCAAATATGGTCTGCAATCCTGTAAGGCTTGTTCTGCCTAAACATGCCTGCAGATTTGTTCTCACTTGGTTTAGCTGTAATAGCAACCTTTCTTCTGACAGGTTGCTATCACTAACTTGGGTTACCTTTGCTTACTTTTCAACATTACAGCTGCAGTTTTTACACAAAGTCATGGCAAGGGATTATTTTGTGAAGAATGAGTTTATTTACGACTTTAATGCAATGGTGTACATAGAGAAATGAAGGCTTGGTACAACAGCAGAGGCTCTAAGAAGTGGAGACATGGTGTAAATTAGCACAGACTTGAAACTGTCAAAAAAAGAGGGACAGCCTGGTACTGCAGATTCACAACACTGATGCTCAGTCAAAGAGCTGGGAAACAAAGTGAAGAGGTAAATAGCATCTGGCATACACAAAATGCATTGTATGTAATAAAATCATAGGTAAGATAAACTTACAGATTGGTGAAGTAACTGTAAACTGTAAGTGTTCTAGCAAATACAGAAAGTACCCTAGGAGCATCCTAGAGGGAGGAAGAAGGATCAACATGAACACTGCATTTCTCACCCTTGTGGTGACAAGCACTTGCTAAACAGCCTCTACTGTTAGACTGAAGCCACCAAACCCAAGACTTGAAAGGAGCATTGAAAATAGGAGTAAAACAACAGAAAAAATGGGAAATGACAATGAAGTGTTTTTGTTACAAATCTATCTATATGACTATGCTTAAGATTTCTTTGGTATAATGATACATGGTCTTGTGGTTTCTTTGTCATTCTGTACTGTAATAGCCAATTTTGGCCTAGTTCTACTTGTTTAATTATATTTATGATTTAAATAATACTAACAGTAAATGACTGTATTTACATGTTATATCCTTCTCACATACAAGGCCCTGACACTTTTCTTGGAAGGACAGAAAACACAGAAAGAAAGGACATAGGAAAACATTAACAGAATATGTTCTGAATACGTTTCCATAGAATATATTTTTGAATCCAAAATAATTTTACTTAATTCTTTGTAGCCTTTAGTGAAAAAAAGCAAGTTCAGGAAGAACGTATTTAGTAGCCCAAACATGCTTCTGGATTACTGAGGGCCAAAGGTCATGGTAAGAAATTAATAAATGTTCGTACATTTTATTAACCTTTACAGGCTTTTTCCTATTAAAAATGCAGAAACACTATTAATAATACAGAAACATCAGAGAATAAGTAACACATTTTTCATGCCTTTCATGTTCTTCTTTTTTTTACTTGTAAGTGAGGTTAATAACATCTATAAATATAATGCTCCTTTAATGTAGCCTCTGAATAAATCTCATTATAATTTACACCTATATTGGGTTTTCTGTGGCCAAATTTTGGTAGCAGCAGGAGGTGGCTGTACAGGAGGCTTCTTCAAGAAGCTACTGGAAGTTTCCCCCATGTCCAGTAGAGCCAATGCCAGCCAGCTCCAGCCTGGACTCACTGGTCAAGGACAGGCCAACCAGCAGTGTCAGTAATACCTCTGTGATAACATAATTAACATAATTAAGAAGGAAGATAAAAACAGTTGAGATTAGATGAAGATGGGAGACAGAGAAGAGCGCAGTGAGAACATGTGGACAACAATGCAGACACCAAGGTCATTGGAGAAGGTCGGGCAGGAGGTGCTCCAGGCACCAGAGCTGAGGTTCCCCTGCAGCCCGTGGTGAAGACCATGGTGGAGCAGCTGTGCTCCTGCAGGCCATGGAGGACCCACAGGGGTGCGGAGATTCACCTGCAGCCCATGGAGGAGCCCACACACGAGCAGGTGGATTCCCAAAGGAGGCTGTGACCCCATGGGAGGCTCATGTTGGAGCAGGGTCCTGGCAGAGACCTACTGACCTGTGGGTAGAGGAGCCCACACTGGAGTAGGATTTTCCTGGTGGGACTTGTGGCCTGTGGGGGACCCACGCTGGAGCAGCTTCTGCCTGAAGAACTGCACCCTGTGGAAAAGTGACCTATGTGGCAGCAGTGTCTGAAGAACTGTTGCTCATGGGATGAGCTCTCACTGGAGCAGTTTGTGAAGGAATGTTTACTTCACAAACTGGACTGCAGGAGGGACCCCACAGGATGCAGGGGAAGGACTTCTCTCTTTGAGCAGTGGCAGAAAACAACAGCTGACCGTAATCCCCATTCTTTGTCTCCCTGCGCTGCTGAGGGGGAGAGGTAGAATGTGCAGAAGGAGGGGGGTGGGGCTAAAGGTGTCTTTTAAGCTTCTCATTCTTAAGCTCCGATCCCGTTAGTAATAAATTTAATTGATATCCCCACATGGAGTCTCTTTTGCCCATGACGGTAATCAGTGCGGAATCTTGTATGGTACTTAACTCATGAAACCTTTCATTATATCTTCTCTCCTCTGTCTGTCTGCAGAGGGAAGTAACAGATCGGCTTTAGTGGGTCCCTGCCATCCAACCCGGGTCAAACCACTATAAAACCCTAGAGAGAAACATAGAATCAAAGAACATCCTTATTTGGAAGTCCAACTCCAAGCTCTGCACAGAGCAGCCTCATGAATGACACCACATAGTTGACAGCATTGCCCAAATGCTTTTGAAATCTGTCAGGCTTGGTACTGTGACCACTTCCCTGGGGAGCCTGTTCCAATGCCAGACAACTTCCTCAGTGAAGAAGTTTTTCCTGGTATCCAGCCTAAATCTGACACAACTTCATACTTTTCCCTTGCGTCAGAGACAAGAGATCGGTGCCTGCCCCTCCAGTTCCCCATGTGAGGAAGTTGTAGACAATAAAGTGGTCTCCCCTCAGTCTCCCTTTCTCCAGGTTTAAGAAACCAACTGGCCTCAACTGCACCTGTATCCTGTTCAGATACAAGAAAACTTGTATCTGAACATGTAAAGTTACATTTCCTCACTTAAGCAAAAAGAGGTTCAAAGTACAGTTCAGAAATGGCAGAATTAACTGGGTTGGAAAAGACCTTTGAGAAAGGTGAAACCTACTACCTAACTCCATCTTATCCACTAAACCATGGCACTAACTGCCACAAGAAGTCTTTTTTTTAAACAATTCCAGGGACGGTGACTTCTACCACCTCCCTGGGCAGCACATTCCAATGCAACAACATTCCTGTTATTTACCAAAACAAGTTGCAAGCAAATAAAAACAAACTAGGAGAAGTCTATACCATAACACAGCAAATCAACAGCAACTCAAAACAAGAAAGGAGTTCCTCACAGGTTATAGCAGCTTCTGCAGTCTATAAAAACATACTTCATGGTGAGCAAACTTACTCTCTTTCTCTTACTCTCTTTCTTTACAAGCGCTGTACCCCTGTCTTAGCCCAGATATAACTTGACACCAGTAAGCAGATTTCTAATAGAAACGTTTTTCATTAGCATGAATGATACCCTCAATGGCTTTGAAACTTACAGTTTATTTTCATTTCACACCATGACCCATGATTCTTCTGTGTGTGGAACTCTTGCCTAAGCAGCTCTATCCCTCTCCTTCCCTCTAGGATTACAAGCTATTTGATTTTGCTAGTCCTTTTTCACAGGTAAGCAATATCATAGAAATGTCCTCTCATACCCTCTCTTCCTCCTTTTTTCCTCAAAATTTCTAGGTAAGTCTACAGAAATGCTCTAATTTCTCTGTGACTCTTAAATCTGTATTTTAGTGATAATTCTCAGTATAAAACTCTCCTAAAGAGTACTCAAAATAATGCACATGCGTATTAGACTAAAACAGTTATTAGTCTTGTGTTAAATAGCACTAGACAACATAGGTTTTATTGCTATCAATTAAATTTCTAATTTGTTACGTGATATGGCAGAGGTAATAATTTTTAACTAGTCTGATTTTCTACAGTGTTGAGATAAGATTGTAGATGTTGTAGATAAGCTGTTGTAGATAAGATCAAATATAAAGCTTTCTTGAATATTTCAGACTTTTTCTTTGCACCTTTTTTGTCTTTTTTAGAGTAACGATGCCAAGTTTAGCTATAAAAAATATTACGCTTAGTAACACTGTACTGTCAGCGTATGATTAAGAACAGAGGATTACACTCTCTTTAGCACTTCCATAAAAGGCTTTCACTTCTAAATCTAGTAATATGTAAGACTTATATTTCCTGAACAGTTCAAATATTTTCTGAAGTATCTTAAACACAAAAACTTTACAAACTTCTAGTTCTGCTCTAACTGAATATTCCTGTCAAGATTACTATTAAACTTGGGGTGGAGGGGGAAGAAATTATACCTACTACAGACGGACATCAGTCTACTTTTTGATGACTGCATCACTAACTTGGAAGTTACTGGTTAAGACCTTCTAGTTTCATTTTAAATGGTTGACAGAAAAGCTTTAAAATGACAGTGTTCAACACTTTTATTAACAATAGTGATGATCTACATGCCTCTCTTATAACTGCATTCACAAAGCTGTTGAACCTTCTTTGCTGCATACACATAAATATTTTTAATGACAAATATTATGGAAAAGTGAAGATATAACTATCAAGTTATACATAACTCTAGCTTGGATTATAGAGAAGAAGAATCACAGACAGATTTTGATGAATTGTAGCAAGTAGGACTTCCCTAAAATTTAACCAGCCCTAAAATCGTTAATCTAACATGCAATGTGAAATAAAGTCTTTAAACTCAAAATTTTATTTCACAAGAGTGTCTTTCAGGATTGCCCCTGAATGTGACATAACTTACAATCCTTCCAGTCATGTTTGACCTGTGTAAATTAATCTCCTAAGCATTTTATATTGCTCACATCCTTACTGAAGCCTTCTTTATCTGGATAGCTACAAAGAGTTCCTAATAATGGGAAAAGCACAGTGCAGCAAGAAAAAATGATACAGCATGTATCTGGACCACCATATTTCAAAAACCAAATATAAACAGATGAAGCTTAGAAATATCTTCATCGAATAATTACAGAACTATTTTCATCAGCATTTATGCTTCTCAAATGCATTCTGATAATTCTAAAGATGTTGCGTTCAAGATACTTAGCATTTATGTTATAAACTTTTAATTTTTTAATTCACAAAAGCCAACAGTATTAAAGCTCTGCCATTTCTGATCACACCCCTGTGAGCCTATTTGACAGCCTCTGAAACCTTTACTTTAGAAAACACAATGACATCAGAAAGAGAACATATGAAATCAAAGCTAATTCTGGATTATTTTTTGTCAAGCTGTACATTTAAATGGTAAGCTTTACTGTCAGAACAATTTTAAAATTTAATCATTATACTTAAGTGTAATTAGATGGCTATCATTGTGAAGGTACTTGGAATTTTTTTCCTTCAGACAGGTTAGATTAAAGTCAATCACGTATTTTAGAAAACAATATTGCACTTGGGAGCTGAGGATAGGTAAGTAAAGTTTATTTACTATACTGTTAAGTAGAATGGTTTAAGAAGTGAAAACCATTAAGACATAGCACTAAGAAAATAGTTGTTAACAGACTCATGATGATTTTATTCATCCTGCTTCTCATCTCAGTCCCTGTGGCTTTCTCATACAATCCTAAAACAACTCATGAATTTCAGAATCAAAACAAAAGTTGGGCAGGGCTGCTTTCTCAACAGACTAGTCAAAAACCTATCATGGCAAAGGCTGAATTAAAATGTCATACATCATCAGCTGCACCTTCAGTGAATATGCCATCAGCTGCCTTAATTGTGTAGTCATGCTCAAAAAGAGCACTTCATGTTGTTCCTATTGCTACAGCTGTTATTCATACAACATGAAAGAAGCAGACATTATTAGTTATTTTGGTATCTGAAACATTTATTGACACATTACCAGGCTTCTAGAAACTCCAAAATTTTAATTTTCTGTGTGTAAGGTGGAGCCTTTCATGTCATCATATCTTAAAATTAATCTCAAATCTAGTAATGAAGACTTTGATTTTCTGATGTTTGTTTTATTCCGTCATCTGTACGTCAAGACTTCATATTGGGAAGATTCATGAATAATATGAGAGGGGTTGTTTGCAGAGCAATCAAAAAACATTTCATTTGTAAACTGCTGACAGTTTTTGCAACTGTTGTTGCAAAACAGCTGTTACTGAGAGACAAAGAAAATCCTGAAAGGGAAGAAAGCTCCAGTAACTACACCTTATCTTAAAACCACCCTATATTTGTAACATCAAAAGTAAAAATATATAGGAAATAATTCCCCTTTGTTGCTGGTTTTGTTCATTTTGTTTGCTTAGTTAGTTGGTTGGTGGTGGTACTTCACTTGCATTCCTGAATACTGGTATCTCTGTGACAGGAAAAAAACCCAGAAACTATCATTTAACATAGTACTGATATATACAGAACAGCTAGAATAGGTTTTTCTGACCTGGAAAGAGAGTTCAATGATCAGAAGACAATATAGCAATGATTTAATGATGATCATTATAAAAGACTGAGATGTGTTTTCTGTAAATGATGGGAATAACTTCATTTTTAGGAAAAGAATGGAAGTAATGGCACCAATTTGCCTGGTATTAGAAGCCTCAAAAGGCTAAGAAGAAGTTGACAACTTGCTTTTATTACAGTAACAAATCATCCAGATCTTATTCCTGTATTTGATATATGTATGATATACATGCACTTGATACCTATAACTTACTGCCATGAAGCAAAGAATACACCACCTATAGTTTCATGACACTATGCAACTCCCTAAAAGCAGTAACACCACATAAAAGAATGAAATATTTAAGAGTCCCTGTTCAANTCAGCCACATACACATTACAGAGAATTCATGATAGTCAATCACATCCAATGTTGTATTGATTCTCTGCATGGAAATGTTTTCATCTTCTTTTCACTTAACATATTTGTATTAATTTGATGGATAATTTGTATTCTATCATCACATTTTTTCATCTTGATTCTTTTTCTTCATCTTAATTTAGGCTAATTCATTCCTCCTCTTTCCATTGTTTTGACTCCCAGAATACTGACTTTTCCCAAAAAATTGTTCAAAAAGAGATTAACAATCTAGGAAACACCCAAACTGACAAATTTGTAGCCTGAGCAAACTGCATTATATTTAATGGACTTTCTCCTCCTGTTTGTAATCAAATAAAGCAGAAAGTCAGACAGTATCTGATGGAAACTCATGGATGAAGACTCATTTCATATACTAGTTTGAAACAAATTATATTTACCATATAAATAAAACCATTTTTGTTGTCTGCAGTGGCCATTTACCCTACTGTAAATAAATGCATAATTTCACTAACATTTTATAAACTCTACGTTCCACATCGGAAAAATATATCATCAGAAAATACTCTATTCATTCCAAAAAACACCCCTGGAAATTATGAATTTCTTTCACTTCTAATTTCATCTGCAAAATTACCAACCCTTAACTGCTCCTTGTATGTTTGCTTAGGTTTCTCATAAAAAAAACCCTCAAAACACAAAGCCCACACTACTTAGCTTCTAACAAGAAAAATCTAAAACTTTGTTTGTTTCACTCATAACCCTCATGACCAGCTGTTTTCCTATGGGGCTCTACTTCAGTCTGATCATTAAATCTGTTAATCATGTTCTGCTGTTTCCTTATATATTTTCTTTCTCCATATTCTCCAGAGCAAGTTCCCTGTCTTTTATGGAATACAAGAGCAGCTATTTTAGAAGTCTTTACAGAATCCTACTGCATAGAACATTTCAAAATAATTACACTGAACAGGTATATTAAAATATGACTTTCAATGGTCACCTAGGAAGAGTCAAAAATATAAAACTAAAAAGTAGTGACTATGTTCCAAAATATTAGTATAATTCTAGAACTCAAAGGCCTAATACCTTAATTTAGCATATTCCACTGAATCAGTGCCAGAAACTGATGATGCTAATAAAGATATTAAAGGTAATTTTAAATATCACCATCACTGAATCCACTATGGTTAGACCTACATCTTTTTGACCCAGGGGGTGTAATGTAATTTAACTTTGATCTACTAGATTATAATTTTAGCTACAATTTTAGCTCACTTTTTCTCAGTTTTAATCTATACAAAAGTTTACTGGAATCACAATAAATAAAAAGACCGGCCTTAGGTCATCCTGATCTGCTTGGTATCTCTCCTTTGAAATATCACAAAACTATGCTTTCTGTCCATAGCAATTCTAACAATGTTTGCCTTCAAAGATCCCCTCAAGAACAGTTGTTTTTTTCTGGGGAAAAAAACAACCAACCAACCACAAACAAAAAAACCCAAACCAACAAACCTAAAAGAACCCAGGGAAAACCACTCAGCTCAAAAGTTCTCTGTATTTACTTTTTTTTTTTCCCAAATACTTTTGTTTCCAAATCAGAGCAGAAACAACAGCTAGCATAATGGAAATTAGACAAAATGTACTAGGTAGGGGCTTGATACTTGCTAGAAAATAAGAAGCTAATGTGTTTTATTTTTCTTGTTATGTTACAGCAATGATTGTCTAAGAGAAGATGAGAAAAGGAAAAGAGGAGCAGAATAGTGAAATGAAGTCTTTGCTAGTACACTGAAAGAATCCAATGCATCTTTAGAAATGGGGGATTTAGTGGCATAAGAAAGTTGTCATCACAACAGAACAGCAAACACTTTACCAGAAGAAAACATTATTTTCCATTAAAAAAAAATTCAAGCTTGGGTGACTTCCAAGAGCCTTGAAAACCTTGGCAACTAAGCATTTGGCATCTAAAGTCTTGGCAATTGTTAACCTGCCCTTGAAGTTATGGCATATTGCCATCTCACAGCTCTTGGACAAGATGAAGAATTTGGACTGTGTTGTGGGAACACCAAGATCATAAAATTTATTTAGGCAGGAAGGATGTTTTTTTGACTTATGAATAACTTTCCAAGTGCTTACTTCGTTTGAGAATAGTTATTACAAGGCTCAGGTATAGTAATAAAAAACCAAAACCTGTAACATAGTTTTTAAAATGGTGGTAAAAGTGGAATTGGACAGATGGAACAAAGCTGGCAGAAATCTGAGCAGACTTTAGGATTATTTTAAATAATACTGAGAACACATAAAAAAAAAGACTGGGCAAGGACACAAAGGAAGAGATAAAGACTTGCAGAAGCTCATAGTAATACTGTTAAATAATAAATGCGTGTTGCTAGTCACAGAATGTCATCATTTTTAAAAGATCAGAGAATGGGCTGGAAAAAAGGGTTTCTGGGTGCCTGTCATTGTTGTATGTAAGAACTGTGTATTTTTCTTAATTCTGAAGCACATGAAGTCTTCTTGGAAAAAAAGTATTGTAATTCCATTGTGCAAGACAGGGAAAATGTCCTTTTGAATCTGAGTGGTCTTTGTATTGTTCAGTGGCACCACATTCATTTTTCTTATTAGAGTACACTAGAGGATAATGAGTCAGCCTGTAACTGCACGTAGATATACATTTATCAATGATAAATAAATCTTTACTTTTTTTTTCCTATTTTTTTTTAAGCAATATTGAGATCAGACCAGAGCTCTGTGTTGCAAGCATCTGTTCTGTTAAAATCCAGGGATTTACCTTCTGCAAAATCTACTGATTGTACGTAATCTCAATGGAGAATATTAAAACTATCAGATTAATGGAGGACACTTTGGAGTTAACAAATCTCCACAGCACCAGGTACTTTCTTCGTATCACAGAATGTCCTGAGGTGAAACAGAGTCACACAGATCATCGAGTCCAGCTTCTGGTCCTGTACAGGACTACCCCAAGAATAATACAGTGTGCCTGAGAGTGTTGTCCAAACACTTCTAGAACAACAGGAAGGACCAAAAAGACTTGCATATTGTGACAGATGCAGATGCTCTTCCTCAGTTTTATGAACATAGGCTGAGAGAATTGGGTATGGATACTAGCCTGGATACTTTATAGAACGTTTCAGGACTCAAAAGTGTGCTTCTAAGAAGGCTGGAGAGGGGACTTTTCAGAAGTTCATGTAGTGATCAGACAATACTGTCAATACTGACAATACTGACTAAACTGATACTGAAAGGCAGTAGGTTTAGATTAGGTATTAGAAAGAAAGTCTTTACTGTGAAGATGTGAGAATGGCACAGCTGTAGCTGTCCCATCCCCGGAAGTGTTCAAAATTAGGCTGGATGTGGCTCTGAGCAACTTGGTCTAACGGAAAGTTCTCTTCCCATGGTGGGGGTGGTTGAGCTAGGCCTTTAAGTTCCCTTCCAACCCTAACCTATTTTACAATTCTATGATCACACCTAACGTATGGACATAAAAGCATGGAATGGGTGGTCTCATTTCCTGTGAAACACTGTGGACATAACCCATACTACAGAGCCAGAAACCAACCCTCATATATCATGTCACCAACTTCTGTGTAGCTGTCTATAGAGCATACTGGCTTTATAAAGTTTCAAATTTCTAAATGTAAATCTTGAAGGCAAATCCAAAGCATCATTTAAATTTGAGTATGGGTTACATGAAAAAATTTAGGCAGGAATGTTGATCAACAAATTTTAAAACATGTTAGGACATACAAAATGTTCTGCACAGTAAGAGCAAAAAAAAATTTAGAGTATTGGTTTATTGTCAAATGACCATATTTAACGCTACTTGGTATGAAAAGACACTCTTCATATGAAGCACAAATGTAAGAGTCCATCCAATGGAAGAAATCAAAATAATTTCCACTAGAAATTTAAGACACGTTAATGAAGATTTTCAAACTCACCCTGTAATGCCCTGGGGAAATGTTCATCCACTAATAAACCTATAAACCTTTCTCTCAGTATTTACCAAGATGTTTGTCCCAAATCCCAAGTTCCTGTAAGGTTGTGCTGTTTAACAGAATAGCCTAGCAAGATTTCTGGTTTCTATTGTTTGCTCAGAAAATATAGCAGATCTAATTAAAGAAACTATAGGATAGCATGACAAATGAATTTGTTTAAAATTATCAATTAGAAGGTAACTTTCACTGTAGTTATTTTCTACATGGGTGTTGATATCAATCTGTTATTCTACTTTTCACAAAGAAATTCAATAAATTATGAGAACATTTATAATTACAAAGAAAAAGTTGGAAGAAGTGCGAAACATTTTTTCTCTATTACTCTGCATGCTTAACAAGTAAGATAAACTCAGACAGGGCTCAGAAGTCATTATAAAATATACTGATTTCACAACTTTACAAAATACTGAACTTCAGCCAGCAACTCTTCTGTCGTGTCTAATATGCTAGTGCCTTCTCATGAATTTGTCCATACTTCCAAAATAATGTGAAATGTAGAACTGTGCTGGTGACACATACAGCTTAACAGATTTTTTTTAAAAATGAATTAAATGTTTGAAGGTACCGACATGTGTGCTTTCATAGATAGACCAGGAATGATTGGGTAAGAAGAAAAAGTCAAGACACTGTTCTCTTCTGATGTGAAGTAATGCTTCAAAATGAAATAGAAGAACTCCTGTAGTCTTCACTCTCTGATCACAGAGACAAAACCAGGACAAGCTGTCTAGTGATTCTTCATGTCTTGAAATTCGCATATTTAATATCTTTTCTGAAGTGGGAGCAGAATTTACCTGAGCTCCTTCTTTTCTTCCTTGTTCTCCTCACAATGTTTAAAAACATCCAGAGTGAACTAATTTTAAAAGATTACAATGTTACTATCACATGCTAACAGATACACATTTTGAAATATGGCAGTATCTTCCAGAAGTAACTACTACCATGCAAAGTACATTTCACATACCATTTTAAGCAAAATTAAGTATTAGTATCAGTGAAAGTATCTTACACAGTAAAAAAAACTGTGAGCTAGTCTGGCACTGTTATATTGTTTTGAAGCCTCTTTCAAAGGTTGCTTCTTTCACTAAGGAAATCTATAGGGTAAAAGATGCATAAAATATGACTACTCTCTTACTCAGTCCCCCCCGCTTTGAGTAACTTACTCCACTAAGTTGTGCATACTTACCTCACAATGACTTGAAAAAAGTTCTTCTTATTGACTGGCTTCTGTGCATGACAGCAGTTAAAGAAATGAATGATTATAAATGTATTTGCATATAATAATGCAAATATCAGTATTCAGAACACTGTATATTTGGACATCACTAGGGGAATTACATTAACATAGAAGAAGAAATCATTGGTGCATTTCTGTAGCTTACTCTCTAAGCCTTTTTGCCTCTCAGGATAGTGTGGTATAGTTTTGCAAGATGGAAAAAAAAATCATAATAGGTCTGAATCTTGTTTTTCAGAGAACAAACAATTTCAACTTAAGCTTCAATGCAGTACTGAACTACACTGAACTACTTCAAAACGATTAAGTCTACAACTTGTGCTAGACTCCTCAACCAGAACAATCACGTGTGCTTATACTCAGCTTCTCAACCCTAGCCTTCGTTTAAACAAATGTGCATAGGAAGTACTGTGGTGAAAGCAGTCATCTGCTGACCTCTGATGTCTTCTTTGTACATGAAAATTTGATGACCTATAACATATCAAAGGCAGATTCCCTGAAACACTATGATAGATAAGAAAACAGTTCGAAAAATTCGTATTGTCTAAGTATTTTTTCGTAGTCTTGTCTTTAATACTCTCATTTGATTTTCTTATACTAAGTAAGGTTATAACCTGACGTTTAAAAACTAGACATAGAAATGAAGAAAAGAGTTACATACCTTCTCCAAGATGACACAGATTCATAAAAAAATAAGTCTGTATACTTAGTATGCCATCTAAAGCCATTCAAGCCTCTTTAATAGCTTTGTTTAACAGGTAATTCAAATATATTTGAATGCTTAATCATAATGATTGCAAAAAGTTAAATAGATTTTAGAGCAGTCTATTTCATCCCACATCACTACAATACACGAACCAAAAGACCTCCCAAACTTCTTCTTCGTCAAATTCAGCAGGGGGCAGAACTCCATTTTTAAAAAATCGTTTTTTCTTTATTTATATTGCTCATTACTGTAATTGAGAAGTCCCTAACTCTCCAATCTGAACCCAGCATACTCAGCAGGAATATTACCATCTTTTTGAATTATATCTTCTCTTTCAAAATACCATACCAAGTTTCTGAAATAGAACATATACTGTGTGCCCTCATAAAATAGAACTGCATGTCTATATTAAGGTTTCGATTTTTATTAATGAAAGCCAAGAAACGGAGTGTTACTGTCAGTAATTCTTGTTTACAAACTTAGTTGGAGAAGCAGTTCAGCTCTGACATGTTTTTCTGCCTAAACTACACAATCGTAGTCTTATTTATACTGGCAGTCCTGGACTCTTAGGATCCCTCTTCCTAACAGTCTAATCTCTAGATTCAGACCAGGCTGTTTAGCGCTTCACTGAACTGAACTACAAAATCCACAAGGATGGAGGTCTTCCAACCTCCCCTGGGCCCGGCTTTATCCAGTTGTTCTGCTGGGGAAAAGGCTTTTCCTTATTTCTAGCCTGAGCCTTCAGTATTTCAGCTTGTACTGCTGTCTCTCACACTCCCACCACACACTGCTGTGAAGAGCCTGGATGTTATTTTCTTCACCCCTCTCTTCAGTGCTGAGGATGCTGCTGCATACTGCCCAAAGTCATCCCTTCTCTCAGCTGAACCAGCGCCAATGCCACAGGGAAAGGTCTCGTCACAGGGAAAGGGCTCCAACCCCACTGCCTCAGTGGCTTTCCCTAAACTCCCGTCACCTTGCCTGTATTTTTACTGTATTAGGGTGACCAAAATCGCAACCCGTAAGACATATTTGGTCTAAAAAGCCCTGCACACACCAGGAGTAATTCCTGCCTTGATCTTCTGACTGTCACAGTTCATACAGCCCAAAATACTGTTGCCTTTCTTTACAGAAATCTGAGGTGTATACAGTTCAGTTATATGAGGCACAAGCTGGTTTCCTTAAACAGCTATATACCCCAGCATCTCATGAATTAGTTACTGAAATATTGATACAAATATCCTGTTTCCTTAATATACAATGAATTAAAATTGTTTGCCTCGGAACATTCTGTTCTAACATAAATTTACATTTATCAAGTTGGTTATTACTTCCAACACAAAATCATTAAAAATAACACTGCTAAGGTGGTGTGGGGCTTTTTTGACAGTATCTGGAAATCACTTGTTAAGCTGTCAAATTCTTCTTTTTATTGGGTACCATGAAAAAATCTATTCAATTAACCACTTTTTCAAGAAATTATGTTATTAGAAATAACGTGCCTCAACAGATATAAAAACAACGTCAATGGGACATTAATGTAGGTCTAGTTAGCATGTTTTATTACCTGATAGGTTAGTATTTATATAAAGTGACATAAATAACTGTACTAAAGTAGTGGTCTTCATTTTCACGGGATTCTGTTTTGCACTTCTTTGAGGGGTTTTTGGTGATACATTTTTTTGAGGGTCGTTTTGGTTTCTTGGGGGCTTGGGGGGTGGGGGAGGAGGGTTGCTCTTGGTTGTGGAGGTTTTTTGGTTTTGTTTTGTCATTTTTTTAATGGTCCTCAGAGCCATTTACTTACCTTTTTTTTTATACAATTTATTCATTAGAAAGAGAGGCAGATATGTCAAAACTATTCTACCAACATGTTATACAGTTTGAGAAACTGTCTTTGCAAAGATACTTGTTGAAGAACATAGAAGATCCAATGTAAACCAAAAAGAGATTTAGCTTAGTACATATCTTCTGTCAATGGCCAAGATCAGATGCAGAGATTAGACTGCAACAAGACAAACGTATCATGAACCTTCCTCGTGTTATTCCAGCACTCAGGGACTTCAAAGCTTATATTTGTGTACTCTTATAAAATGCACTCTGATGTATTCCTAGTACAGAAAAGTGGAACTTTTCCATGCTCTGCTATTTTCTGTATTTTCTATTAAAACAGTATTATACTACAACTGAAAATTTTATAAATATCTGAAATTGCTCAAAGTAGGAAGAAGCTCAGGTGCTAATGACCTAGAATACATTTAGTGAAAAGGATCAATCCCCATAGGTGTTTGGCACACATCTCTTCTCCCTAATCTCACATTTACTAACTCATAAAAGGTATTAAAATTCTTTTAAATAGAAGTGCTTACTGACCCACTCAGCTGTTGACATGCTTGCCTTGACAGAAATAAATGTATATGAAATGCAAATAGGCAGAATTAACAAAAGAACAAACAAACAAGTGCCAAAATAAGTGATAATAAAATAAATGAGAAAAGAAATCATGTGTTTATGATTCCATTTCCAATGGATGGTTTTCTAGCTCCCATTTTGCTTTACAAATGCATGCTTATATTGCCAGATTTCATGGAAATGAGCAGTACAGCCATTTAAAAGACATCAAATAAACATCCTTTTTATTACAGTGAAATGCAAATATCAAGTCTTAACAAGTAAATCTAGGGTCTGTAATTTTAAAACAGCAATAACAATAACCTCACGCTATGTTTTCTTTTGTGGCTGACTTTATGAGAAGCAACGGTTATTTCTGTGTGGCACTTAAGTTAGACAGAGGCATGCTCATTCCAGTTAAAATAACGGCACTCTGGATGGAAAGTCAATGATTACTGGCAAATTCAGTCATACTGTCCATCACACTGCCAGTGACAAGGTTTTAACCTATTTCAAAATTAAATGTCAGTGTTTGCATAAATATTTCTCAGGAAGATTAAACTTAAGAATCCAAGTGAACTCTCTGATAAAATTCTTTAAATAGAAAAACTCTTACAGATTCCCTCAAAACCCAGGTAGTTATACCAGAAGTTTCTAAACAGACAGCTAGAATACAGCAATTAATGGTTTCCCTATCCGTGGCTGTCCTTTCACAGACATGCAGAAATGTACTTTCATTTCATAAGATAGAGTTTTACACATAAACTTAGCCTCCATACCAGACTTGAAGAAACAAAGAATATATAAAACCAAAGAGATTGTGTCCCTGAAATAGATAAGGCATTTTTTACCTTGTAGATATAAAATGTTTAGGAATTTTATTTCCTCATATACAGGAAATCCATATAACAAACAAATAGTTATATGCACATTTCACTGTGATTTCCAGATGGAACTAAACTGATATAATAACTTAAATCTGATTAAAGTTTGAAAGCTGTCAGTATTTCAGAATAACTAAATACCTTAAAGTGGCAAAAACAACTGTAAGACAGTTTAATTTTGGAATTCGTGACAGAGAACAACGTGCAAATTTGTTTAGCATATTCTTTGGAACAGACCCTTCGAATTAGCAGCCAAGGAAGAGTAACATATTTAAATACTTGTGTTCAATACTGCATAGATTTCATACACCTTTATATCTCAGTCTGTTCATGGCAAATTCTGACCAGACAGACATATGATGTTCCTGCTATATTCAGAAAGTCCAAGATGAAGAATCAATTGCAATTATTGTAGTTAGAGACAATTTTATTGATTTTATTCATAGCTGATTTTTATTTAGAGTCAATTTTAAGGGTCTAAAAGAAACCATGGTGCTCTTTGATTCTGCTGGAACCTATTTATCCTTAGCTCTGGTCACCAAGTCTTCAAGTCCATTTACGTCTATAGGATTTCTGAGAAAGCTCACAAAATGCAAAAGTACAAAACAACATATAGGATGGATAGCATGGAAAACAGCCCTATCACGTTGTCCTGGTTTTGGCCATGACAGGGTTAATTTTTGCAGTAGCCAAGAGGAGGCACAGCTAGGACCTGTAGGTTATTCTGTACCACCTCATGTCATCCTTCAGGGATGCGGGAAGAGGCCCCTTCCACGTTGCATAAAGACCCAACTTGGTGTCATCCACAAATTTGCTTATGGTAGACTCAACCCCCTTACCAAATCATTAATAAAAATATTAAACAGGACTAGGCCCAACACTGAGCCCTAGGGAACACCACTAGTGACCAGATGCCACCTGGATGCAGCAGCATTCACCACCACTTCTGAAAAGTTCCCTCTCCATCTAAAAACCTGACAACTAGGATTGGCACTTTATGTAACAGGTATGAGGCTCTGGAACTAGAAGGCCAGACAACTGATGATGAGTTGGGGTCTGAGTGGTGCCTACGGGGGGTTGGGGAGGGTCTGCTGTCAGACACAGGATTAACATGAGAAGAGTCAATGTAAGCACCGGACAGGAACATCAGAGAAGGAGGCAGAGAGAGGGGGACCTAGACATCACAACAGCTTGCTGGAATAACATCTCAAGGTCTCCTTGCAACAGCTCAGCCCCCAGTGGGAGGGAGTTCTGGGTCCTGTGATGGGGCGGAGAATGGGGAGGGCCTGGAATGGGGAGGCCAATCAGCAGTGAGTGACACCTGCCACTCAGGAGGGGTATATAGACCCAGTTGGATCATGTGTTTGGGAAGTGGGTCTGTAACCTGCTCCCTGCGCGCAGAATAAACACACTATAATCATAACAAGGCTTTGTTATGAGTTCAGTTACCGCATATCAATTTGGTGGGTTAAAGTCCTTCTGGAATAGTCCTTCTGGGATAGGGCCATTCTAAAACAACATCACCTGTACCCCACATCAAGAACTCCTCTGTCAAGAGGAAAAGAAATGTAGTTGTAATAGGAAACTCCCTTCTAAAGGGAACAGATGGCACAATACACAGCCCAGACACAACTCACAGGGAAGTCTGCTGTCTCCCAAGGATTCTGCTAAGGAAAACAACCAGAAAGATCTCTAGTAAGGTCCTCCGATTACTATCCATTATTGGTTGTTCAAACTGGCAGTGACAAAATAACAAAGACAAGCAAGCCAAAGAGACTTCGGGGCCTTGGGATGATTGGCTAAAGGATAGGGAGCGTAAGTAGTGGTTACCTTGAGCCTTCCAATAACAAGGAATAATATTCATAGGAATAGGCAGCTCCATCAGGTCACTGTGTGGCTCTGAGGCTCGTGTAATCAGAAAAAATGGGGGTTTTGGCCATCAGATGATCAACACCTGGTCTACTGACACCCTATCTCAGTGAGGGAAAAGAGCTCTAGCACAGGAGATAGTACGGCCTGTTGGCAGAGCTTTAAACCAGCTTGGAAGGCTGAAGGGAACAAAACAGACTTATCAATGGTGAGTAACAGGATGGTGCACCAAAATTAAAAGATATGAGCGCTAATGGGTGTCGTGGCGAAAAAAGGGAAAGTGAAATAAAATGTGCCCTTTTGTTTCCTACCATGGGGGGGCTGGGGGTGCGGGGCTGCGGGCGGTGCCTGCGTCGTTTCGGTGGCCTTTCTCTTCCCCCCGGCAGCGCGGCCCCGGTCCCGGGCTGGGGTCGGCCATGGCCCCGCTCCGAGCCGAGTCGGGGCCGGAGCGCAAAGCGGCACGGGAGGGACCGGCTGCTAGGGTTGCCTGGCCGTCGCTGCGGTTCCTCCCGCCTCTGTCTCCCTCCATCCTTGGGCGTCCGCTCGCTGGGGAGCCCGGCGGC
>VYZS01102579.1:23527-46746 GCA_013400695.1 Neodrepanis coruscans
TCAGCACTAAATCCCTCCTTGGGCTAACGAGAAGGGGAGGGAGGGGGTTGCGAGGGGGTTCTAATTTTCTTGAGTTTTTCCTTCAGTCAAAGCTGGGCAGTAACCCGCATTGCTAAGGGATTTCTCAGAACAGCCACGTATTTTCTTCTAATTACCCCGGAGTCTCTCGGGGGGCCCAGAGAGAGACAAGCACTATCTCCAGAGCGCCCTCGTCCCAAAAAATGGGCCATGGGAAACTTAATTTGTTTGTCTGTTTGCACTTTATTTGTCGGGTTTTTGTGTTTGCGCAAAATAAACTGTGATATTTGTGTGTTTTCTTCATTTTGGGGTGTGTTTGTGACTTCTCTCAGAGTCTCTGGTCCAAAATCGCTGAATTTGTGGTAAAACCACCACAATGGGATCCTTCAATCTTCCTCACAAGGTGTTGGCTACAATGTATACCACTCGTGAAACATTTCTACATTAATGCATGAGAAGCTTGAAGCTTTGTCCCAGTCCTAGAGATTTGAGATCCTTCATATAAGTGAAACCTGATGGGATGAATCCAGCAACTGAAGTGTCATATTGGATGATTACAAGCTCTTCAGTTGGGATAGGCAGAGCAGAAGAGGCAGGGGGGTGTCACTGCATGTAAGAGAAGGGCTAGAGTGTATGGAGCTCACAGCTGGTGATGGCACAGTTGAGAGTCTCTGTGAAGAATCAATGAGCAGACAAATAATGCAGATGTTATCATGGGAGTTTGCTACAGACTGCTATGGCCAGGACAATAATGCTGACGAATTATTCTTTGAGGAACTAAGGGCTACTTCCAAGTCAACTGCCCTTGTCCTCATGGGAGACCAATTTGCCATAAATCAACTGGGAGCATCAAACAGCCGGGTAGAATTCAGGCAAGAAGTTTCCTAGAACACCTGGATGACAACCTTACGGAACAGCTTGTAATGGAGCTGTTTCAAAGATGCTCCTCTTGATCTGCTTCTCATCCATAGAGTGGATCTCATAACCAAAATGGAGATTAGTCACCACCTCGGCAACAGCAACCACAAAGCGGTTGAGTTTAAAATCTCTGCTGACATGAAGAAAAGTGCCAGTAAACCCTCAGTTCTGGACAAGAGGATAGCAGACTTCAGGCTGCTCAGGGAAGTAGTGAGTAAAGCTGGCCAGGAAAATGGTTTTGCACATGCTGGGGTTCACCAGTGCTGGTCACTTTTCAGACATTACCTCCTAAGGGCATAGGAACATGCAATTCCAAAATCAAGCAGGAAGTCAAGCACGTGAGACAGAAGGCCAGCCTGTCACTTGGAACTAAGGCAAAAGGGAACATGTACGCCCATGAAAGCAAGGTCAAGTGATGTTGGAAGAATACAGACGCTGCTTGCCACTGTAGGCAGAAAATTCATACAGCCAAAGCTCAACTAGAGTTGAAGCTGTCCAGAACTAAGGGGGTCAATAAAAAGAGGGGTTTTTTTCACATATATTAACAGCAAAAGCCAGCACCAAAGTAACATCAGCTCATTACAGGATGAGGACAGTCACCTTAAAACTAAGACAGAGACAAGGCAGAGGTATTTAATATATTTTCTTCCTCTGTCTTCAAGGCATGGATGATGGATCAAGGGGGTCTTAGTGCCCTGAGCTGGAGGGCCATTACTGCAGGAATGATCAACTTCCAGTTGACCCTGAACCTGTGCAGGATCTGCTGCTCCAGCTGGATCAGTACAAATCTATGGGGCCTGATGGGATGCGTCACTTCAGTACAATAGTGTCAAACACATCCTACATTTCAGCAAACATTAGTGTTATCCTAATGAAACAGTTGATAAGCCTTGAGCATTCACAGAAACTGCTAGCCCGGAAAGCTGAAGACGGACCTACTACATGAATTTATGTCTTTTTCTAGTAATTGCCTTGTGTTTATTATGCTGCATTAGACATCTCATATGAAGATTTGCTGTGATAACAATTAAATTCAAACTATCAAGCTGTTAATATCACTGGGTTCCTTACAGATACAGTGACACTGTCAGGGGTTGAGCAACTGTTCATTATATTGTGTTCTCTAACAGAAAATCTCTAGAATTGAAATTCTTTTTTTTAATCAATGTGAAATAATGACATGAAAAAAATCCCTAGAATTCTGCTCTCAATTTTACTTTCATGTTTGCAACGTTGCCAATTCTATTGCTAGTTAATATCACAAGAATCACATGAGTGGACATACAGATAGATAACAAGCATCCAGAACTGAGGCCACAGGTTACAACAACAGGAAACATGTAATTTAATTAACTGCATCAGCTTTCATTATTTCATTGGCTTCACTTGAGACAGTGGGTTTAGGCCACTGAACACTGAAAATCTGCACAGTCTTAAAACCTGATACTGAACCAACAGGACTCTACACAAGGTCAAGGGCCTTATATATATAAATAAGAACTAAACCCGGAAAAAGTGATTGCATTCTAAAAATTCTTGGTGTAAGTAAAAATATTTTGTACTTTTTTTTCATCAATTAAAATAGCCCACCACATTACCAATCAATTAAAAAAAAACACAATGCAAATTTGAATGACAGTTTTATTTAAATTGAACTGCAGTACATTCAAGCAGAATTTGGAAGTAGTTAGGTTTTATAGGTATGTAAACACAGCACTGAAAACCAGAAAAATTATAGCACAAAAGTATAATCACCCTACCATCCTTATTCAGAACAGCTAACTACACACAGTTAATGCTCCACCATTTCTCATACATCTAATCTGCAATATCACATCCGTATGCTGCTTCTAATCTGGATCTTTGAAGTACCAGATGAAAATGGTTCCTTATTGTAAACAGCAGATAATGCCTCTTCAGAGATAGGAAATTTCCTATTTTCATTCTGTGCTTACATCACTTGATACTAACTCTGCAAGAACAGACTGTCTGGAAAAATATGCCTTGTCCCCTCACTATTTTTTTTCCATTGTTCTCATATCACTTGTTTATGACAGCTTTCTGATGATTTGGGCATGATGGTCTGGGAAAAAGGATTCAATCATCACAGGCATCAACAAGGGGGAAAAAATATACAAAAAATGCATTTTAAAATTGATCTGCTCAGCATGGCTTTGTTTGCATATTCCAAGTGGCCACCATATATTCACTCTTGCTGCTGAAAAATGCTTATAATTCTATATGCAGTCATTAGATAGTATAATGCAAATACTCAAACAGGGGTCATGCTAAAATTAGTTACTGAACTGTTGTCTGAAAGCATTTAACAGGTGTACATTCTTAGCCAAAACCGTCAGTGAAGAATTCTTTTAAGCTAAACAGAGACGGTCTGCTTTTGTATGCCATTATTTGAGACTCTCTTCTTAGATCACAACTGTGAGACGTCTATCTATGAACTAGCATCCATAAGTTTATTTTCTTTCATACACATACATAGTAAGTACAAATATGAAACAGTCTAGCCAGCTTACTGATTTCAAGCCAGTGTTTATCTCTTATGACCATCCATACTACTCTATACACATACGGCATAAATGATTTTCAACTACTGCCAGTATTACAGAAACTAATATTGATCCTACACACAAATATGTGAAAATGAACCACATAGTTTTACAGCATTTCATGTAAAAAAAGATTTGGCTGGATGATATTCAGTAATGTGAAATTCACTGAGAACTAGAGGAAAGATAAACTTTTACAAAAGCATGGCAAGTGGTATTACTAGCTAGAAGCAGGAAAACTTTCTCCATGTCCATTCGTTGAGCAAATACAATTGAACAATCATGCATGTTAAAAGAATATGTGGGAAGTCAAAGAGTTGAATTAAATTTCATGAGTAAAAAAAATTGTAGGGAATAAAGCTAGGACAGATTTCTCAAAAAAAAATCTAATGTTTTACAGATTCCTTTTTAAGATGATGCCTCACAGGTTTTCAACTACTGCCAGTTTTGAAAAGTAGATGCCAGTACTTTGGGGAATACAGTTTAGCTGGATAGCTCAGAAATTAAGGACTCTCTCTTAGAGACCTGTGTTCAGATGTTAGCTTTTTAATTTGTAGATAAGGAGGTAGCAAGATAAAACACAGGCGCAGGCCTCCTGGCTTGGAAAGGGGGGCCAAATCCTGAGTGGACTCAGAGAATAAAAATTAGGGTTAGGATTAGGGTTAGGATTAGGGTTAGGGTTTGTGTTAGGGTTAGGGTTAGGGATAGGGATAGGGATAGGGTTAGCTCATTGGGTACTTTAGGCACATATGTGTTAGGTGAACTTGAACTGGATAAAATGGTGAGTGGTAGCTAAGAAGGTTATAAATATAAAGAGATTGTTATTCTTTCTCTTTATGGATCGTGAGACTTCGCCAGTAAAGCTGCTCTTCCCCTTCACCTCTATTAAATCTGTGCTGTGTTTTAATTCTTTATTCTGATTTCAGGCAACAAAGACATCTTTAAAGGTCTTAAAAGTTGAGCAGCTTGATCATGATTTTCCAAAGTAACTAAACTCTGAAGTTTTGACTACAAGAATTTACACTGGCAATCAAGAAATGTGGGACTGCAGTTTCATTCATTTTCTAAAGTGATGGCACTACTTTTTGGAAGCAGCTTTCTAAAGCATAGCTTTAAATTCATAACTGTAGTAGGTTCTTTATAACATAATGGTGTGCAAGGGAAGGGGGAGATTGTACATTTTGAACTAAAGAAAAAAAGGAACCATAATATTCACTGATTGAGAAAAATGTATTTGATAAACTTTGCATCTAGGGACATGAGGGTAAATACTGGAAAAATACTAACCACAAAAAACACTAGTTGAAGCACCTGCTAGAAACAAATCTTACTACACTTATAGCAGTTATTCAATCATTTCATATATTTTAAATTACTGCAAACATAGTTTTTTTGAACTACACAAAAGTCAACAATAGATAACTGTGAAATCAAAACACTCCAGTGTATAACCTAAGTGAACTAAATACTCTGCATTATGAATTTACAGTAACAATCCCTTATATATTTACTGATTCTTACAAAATTTACAAAGTACGGTATTTTCTAAACCATTACCACATATATGCCTGCTCTATGAAAGAGCTTAAAATACACAGTAAATTTTAAATCAGCCATGGAACTTGAGCAATGTATTTCATTATTTTGTATCCTGGCTATTGGTTAAATGTGACTACATCATCTTTATAAAGATCAGTAATTCGTGAAGTATTTCAAACTATACTGCATAGAAGGTTAATGTTTTATTTGCCAAAAATAAAATTTACATAACTGAAGAAAATGTTTCAAAATAGTTTCTAATGATGCCTTAAGGGGTATGCTTAAGATTTGAGAATTCACTATAGCTAGGCAGCTGGGTAGCTTAGAATATTAAGGGCAGAAAATGGCCTGTCTTTCACATGTTTGCATTCTTCTGTATAGATGAGGGGGGTAGTAAGTCAAAACATAAGAGTTAGCTTTCCAAGCCTGGTAGGGGCTGGACTGGTGTGGGGATAGGTAATAAGGGACCATCCTGTTGGGTGTTTAGGCGCATAGTAATAAGATGGGGTTTAGTTGGGTAGTATGTGATGGGTGGGCACTGGAGGTTATAAAAACGGAGAGATTGTTATGAATTTCCTCTTTGGATCATCGGACATCACCAGTAAAGCTGCGCTCTCCCTTCACTGCGTGTTTGTCTCACTTCTTATCTCGCCCTGCCAGCAATAATAACATTACAGAGAAATATTTCTAATTTTTTGCTACCTTGTAAGCCATTCTATAACTGCCTGTAAAAGGTTTTTTTAAAGCTGAAGTTGTATTGGCTACTTCTCCTTTTGTTTCACTATTTCAAAAAATCCTTTATGCGACTATCAAGCAGCTGTGTTTTGTTCCTTAATCCTCCTTGCATAGCTACCCAGGAGAGGCTTTACAACATAAACTGCAAAGTACCATTTTCACAGCAGGAACAACAGTGTTCCTTTTCAAAAAGAGGTTTAATAAATATAGGTTTATGTAATAACCATGCTAATTCTAGTCATAAGGTGCTACATATAGCATGATCACTGAATGTTCAGGAAGTGATACTACTTTAGCTCTTATAAAGTCTTATCATGCAGTACAAGTTTGAGGTAAATGTCTTTCCAGTGTATTAAGCTCATGCATAGGTATTGTATTGGTTTCCTTGTTTCTCCTCATTCCACCTTCAAAAGCCAGTCCTACCAACAGCCCTCTGGCAATAATCACTGATACTACACAGCAGCTTTAGATAAACACTGGTTTTTATCATTTATACAGCTCCAGCCAGAACACAGCAAATTTCTCCTACTGTGCAGCTAATATCCAGAATATGTACAGTCCTTCCTCCCATTTGTCTAGAAATGAGAGACATCCCACAGCACATTTTCCAGCATTATAGCTGTGCCACTCCATTTGTCTAATTTCTATGCCCTCAAAGATAGCTGTCCCAGATGACAGATTACTTCAAAATAGTTCCTTCTTATTTCTGTACTACTGGGTACAGTGAAAATACAGAAATGAGCTTCTATTATCATTGCTAGCATTGCTAGCAGCAGAAACAAAAACTGTAGTATCTTGGATTTATCATCTCCATTTTTTAGATGGTTTTGGTTTGTGCTTTGCTTTTGTTTTTTTTAACGTGTGGAAATCTTTTGCACTTCTGTGACTCTAATGAAAACAATCTCTCACAATTACCTCAGTATCTGTGTATATCAATGGACAGAGAAACTCTATTCCATAAATATTTCAATTATTTTAATTTTCATTTTATGCAGCAATGACTGTTTGACATTGAATCAATCAGTTTCTAAAAACATAAAAAAGGACTAACTAACCTAGGCACTTCTTACTGAAATTTTACTTTACTACTTTCATGAGTACATAGTGCCTGTGATACACCAAGGCTATATGTCAGTATTTTTCTAATGCACAGTATGATCAACAGTAACAGTAGAAAACTGTGGGCCAAGGGAAAAAAATATTGCCTTCTGCTTAAGTGTCCTGTTGTAGTCTCTCTCTTTACTTCCTAGCAACATTAGAATACACTTAGGTATTATGCTCTACATTCTTGCTTAAAACCTGGACTCTTTCTGTGCTGCACCTTAGTAGCACTTCAAGCTAAAGCTTTTTGAGGTCCTCACAGTCTTAGCAGAACTTATAAAGGAATAATAATTAAAAAAATATTTTTAAAAATGAAAAGTGGGATTCCCTAAAATTAACTAAATGGAATTGTTGTTGATTTCTCATGAGGAAGTACCTCATGTCCTCCTTCCTGAACAATTTGTAGACCTGTTTATGACACCAGAACCCTTGTTTTATAACCATGAAAGATACATGGTGGTTCTACATTTCAAAATAGTTTACATTACAGATAAATATTTCTAATTCTGTACTACCTCAAAAGCCATTCCAACAAATCTGCATGCTATTTTATAACTGCCCATTATAGACTACAGCAGGGCACTTAATTTATAAATTCTTCTACAACCACCATTTGCAAGACCTAAAAACAGAGTTAGCCGCCTTTAACATGACATGAATGGACAACAAAAGGACAGCTATTCCATCCCTGATTGTGTGTTCACAGATCACAGAATGGGTCAAGTTGGAAGGGACTACCAGTGAAATCATCTGATCCAACCTCCCTGCTCAAGTAGGATCATCCTAGAGCATATTGCACAGGATTGTGTCCAGAGAGTTACTGAATATCTCATGAGGGCGCCTCTACAACCCCTCTGGACTATCTGTTCCAGTGCTTAAGTCAACCACCCTTCCCCACATAATCAGGTGGAATTTCCTGTGCTTCAGTTTCTGCCCATTGCCTCTTGTCCTATTGCTTGACACCCCCAAGAAAAGCCTGGCTCTATCCTCCTGGTATCTTCCCTTCAGATACTTACATAGATTGATAAGCTCCCCCTCTCAGTCACCTCCTCTCCAAGCCAAATACCCCCACCTCTTCCAGCCTTTTTCTCCTAAAAGAGATGCTCCATTCCCCTAATCATCTTTATAGTCCTTCACTGGACTTGCTCCAAGAGCTCTGTTGTCTCCCTTGTACAGATTTGGCCTTACTAGAGCTGAGTAGAGGGGCAGGATCACTCCCTCAACCTGCTGTCAATCATATTCCCAATGCACCCCAGGATATCACTGGCCTTCTTGGCCACAAAAGCACGTGTATTTAACACTGATAAAGTTGAATAAAGGGATCAAAGCATTGTTCCACTCATATGGTTTTCAGCAAAGACGTTCAAAATCAGCATCTCCAAAATATATAGCATGGACTCGTCTTATCTAGAAGGCAACTTCCTGACTTCTCCTTTCAAGCCTTGTTTCCCTTCAAATTCAACATTTTCATGGGGATGAATCTGTCCTGGAAAGAAGCCAACTCCTTTATATACAAAAAATCAAAAGCAGTTTCCAACTATCTAAGACATTCATTCTTTGTCCAGACTCTCATAATATTCATCCCTACAGCTGAAAGTTTAGCGTGGAATGTTCCCTGATTCCCTCTAATAACAGAAAAAAAGGGTCCAATATTTAAATTTTATGATCTTGTAGATGCTTTTTCTGTTCTTCTTCCTCCTCACACTGTGGACTTTTAAAATCTAGAAACTAAAAATTTATTTATATTCATAGTTGAGACTAAAAATTTGTCATAGTAAAACCTAACAAAACACAGAAACCTAACAAAAGAAAAGAAACATAACAAAACACCTAAAGATTTCTGTTAGAAACCTAACAAAACACAGTAGTATCTGTTAGTACAGTTACTCTACAGTGCCACAGACAGAAAAACTAACAAGTCTGGCTGTAAAGATATGGACATATCTTTACATAGCGAAAATGTTGCTGTACTATGCTGCAGAAATTATCTGTAGTAGTTAAGCTGCATTAGTGAAACAAACAAAATTAAATAGGTAGACACTTCTGCTTCTGGAATTATCCTGATTTCACCAACATTCCATATTAGAGTTGAAATACTTTTGGCTGAATTGTGGATATACTCTACTTCCTCCTCTGTTGCTAGTAGCAAAAATGCCAAGTCTGATACAACCCTTATAGAAAGAGTCAAAGAACATATGAAAGTTGCTTGTGCAAATGCACACATGTTCCAGGGATGAGTAAAGCCTAACTTTACACAGATATACCTCACCCAACTTGGTTTTGCATTTTATTAAGTATGTTAATTCTTGTTCACATCTATGACATACATCTATTCCTACAGCAGCTACGAGAGGCACAGAGGCAATCTTTCCCACAAAGACATAAGGTAGAGAGTTTTTCGGAATGCTACTGTTGCAGACTGTACAAGGTGAAGACTTGTGTAATTTTGAAAAGCAGCAGTTTGTAATAACAGAACTATCTTCCAGGCTAATGCCCTTAACATTGAACTATGCTGTGTCTTGGAAAGCAATATAGCAAGGCATTGACCTTACAGCAATTCTAAATTTTAATCCTGTCAAAACTTCCTTACAATGTCGTTACTCTGCATGCTCTTTGCTTTCTCTGATGTCACCCATTAATCTAAATATACAGTTGCAGTACATTCATGAGCTCTCATATGTTGCCAGTTTCAGATTAAATCCAAAACTCTATTTGGGACCAAATATATTCCAGCAGTTACAAAAGCCATAGGTATTATGACTGGATATCTTTATATGTCATTGTTTTTAACTAGAAAACTTTTAATTACAATTGAAATGTATTTAAGTTTTAATTTGATAACTAATGATATATGTTTTTTTCATTAGTCATTTGATATACATATGTATCAGTTTTAAAATGGCATCTAATGCTAGTATTTTCCAAAGTACCATGGAGCGATTATTACTATGTTCTTACTATAGAGCAAAAATTAAGTAGCAAAGCTACATATGCCTTACAAGGAATTTTTAAACAAAGAGACCACATTTTACAATCGGTCAGTTTTGACACTCTCTCTGTCTTTTTTATCAGTAGAGAGATGAAGATTGTTGGTTCTCTACAAAATCCAAGGTGATAACTTCGCTTTAGAACACAATCTTTCAGCACACATGAATGAACACTTCATGACCAGAGAATCTTTTAAGAACATTTCAAGAAACTACAAAGATAAATACTATTTCCACCTGAGTTTTCACATTGTTTTTTGCTTTCTCCTCATCCCTTTCCCCATCTCTCTTTAATTTGCAAAACTTATAACAGACTATTAAAAAAGTGTTTTATGCATTTTCAACAGTGTGGAAGCAGTATTTAAAAAGTGCTCCTATCAGTTAATAAAGGGAAAACCTTATCTTAAGAAGAGATCCATGGTGCCGTTAAAAATATAAATCTAACAATCTTCCTATTTTCATTGGCTTGACTGGGAAGAATTTTTAAAAGATAACATAAGGAACAATCATGGCATTAGAGATAAGAATTTTAAATATTGAAAAAGTTTGCTTACATCAGACTACCTCTAAGAAAAAAATATATATGCACTTATGTTATTATTTTGGGTTATTATTTGATAAATATGCACATAGTATTGCTAGTTGACTACAAGAGTAACATCAGGACTATCTGTACTGATTAAAATAGCTAATAAAATTATGTAAGTATTTTTTTAAAATAAAAATCCAACTTCAGAGAAAAAAAGAGGAGAAAAGAAACTTCCTTGTCACCCTACATTGCTTGGGATAGAAGAACGAAGAAAAAAATACTGAAATTACAGGTTTCACATATTTTCTCCTAAATCTTGTAAAGCTATTTAATCCTCTTCAATTCCAATAAACAGGCAGATAGGAGTTGATTTTTCAAAACACGTAATGCCATGTAATGCCAAAATACAAGACAGTAATATTCAGTCATAGAAGCCGTCCTGCAAACTGAAGAGTGTGGTATTTCATGAAGTGTCTTCTAATCCTGTGTACATTCATTTCCAGGTGACAAAATGAAATGTTCAGGTCATTTGACTAGCATCTTCCTCTGAGTATTATTTAGACAGTAGATTTGTCAGTACATTAATACCCTCATCCCTGAGTAGGAGTTAAAAACAAATATTTTTTTCTTTTACTTTTTTAAAAAAACTTCTTGTCAAAGCAAGAATACAACTCAGGTGACATTTATCTGAAGTGGAAGAAACCTTCACCTTTTTTGATTGTTATCTTGTGGGGAAATTCTGCAGCAACGTAACATAATTTCAAAACAGTTCATGCAACTTTTTAAGGTCACTGTTAATTGGGATAATTTCTGTGTAAATGCTGATCACAAAAAACTATGCTACCCAGGGCAGCCGTAAAATGTAAATCCAATGCAATCAAAAAGCACTTTTTTGTTGGGCCCTAATTGATATAATAATCTGTTGTGTGTGGCACTCCTGTTCCACTCATTTCTTACTTCTTTTCTTCATTCTAATCTGTCGTACTCTGTTGTTATATGGGTTAATTTAAAGCCGTTTTTCCCCCCCGGTGATGCTGTTAGGGGGATGCTTAATATTTGGGATTTCACTATAGCTGGGTAGCTGAGTAACTTAGAATATTAAGGGTAGAAAACGGCCTGTCCTTCACATGTTTGCATTCTTCTGTATAGGTAAAGAGGTAGCTAACCAAAACATAGAAAGCTGGGCTTCTAGGCCTGGTCAGGGCTAACAGAGGTGGGGATAAGCAATAAGGGACCATCCTGTTGGGTGTTCTAGGGGCATAGTAGTAAGGTGGGGTTTAGTTGGATAAGTAAAAGGGGTGGGCACTAAAGGTTATAAAATTGGAGAGATTGTTATAAATTTCCTCTTTTGGACCATCGGACCACATCAGTAAAAGCTGATCTCCCTGCATCGTGAGTCTGTCTCGCTTCTTATCTTGGCCCTGCCTGGGCCCTGACGGCAACACCAGGAGGAGGGGGGTGGGGACGGCTGCTGGCTTGGCTTGGCTGCCCCCTACCCCCGGTGCGGGTTTGGCCCACTCCCGGGGGCGGCTGCCCTGGCCTTGAGCGGCTTGCCCGCAGGGTGTGTGGGGGTGTGTGTGTGAGTGCGGGAACGGCCTCCGTTCCCGGTTTGCCGTAGGCCCCAGTCCCATGTGAGGCCCCACGGGCCGGGGCAGGGCCCACCCGGTGCAGCCTCGCCGCCCGTTCCCAGGGACCCCAGCAAGGTGGGGCCGCCCTGTCCCCCCGGGCCATGGCGGGCGGGGATGGGGCTGGTCCCCAGCATGGCTGCGTTCCCCGCCTGTGGCGTGGGTTCATTGGCCCCCCTTTCCCCATCGTGTCCGCGCAGGTCGGCGCACAGCGGCCGCGGAATGATGGTGGTGGCCGCGCAGCAGTGGCGCGCTTACCCTCCTGCGGTGGCGGCAGCGGCGGTGCCAGCAATGGTGGCTGTGCCAGTGCATGCGGCTGGGTCAGGCACGGGTCGGGGTGACCCAGAGGAAGTACCAGAGCTCCCTGGGACGCCATCCGGGGCCGCGGGGGTGGCTTTTGCCAATGCAGCCGCGGCTGCCAATGCGGCTGGGGTGCTGAGGGCGCCGCCATGATCGGTCTGCACTTCTGGCCCGCACGCCACTTCCGGCCGGTCAGTCCCAGCATTCCCATGAGTGACCAGGGCGCGCGCAGGGCCGTACCTGGGGCGGGGCCCAAATGCTAATCAGCCAATCGCAGAAAAGGCCGACCCCCTACGGGCCATCTGCACATGCACAAAGAAGGGACCCCTGTAAAAAGGGGAGAGTGGACGCTATCTTCCTCTTTTGGCTCGGGAGACGGCCGTGGTAGCATCGCTCCTCGTCTTCGCGCCGAGACTAACCCCTGCGTGGGGGACGGACCAGTGATTCCGCAGCGGCAGCCCGGTGTGGTATTCCCTGGAGGTGGACTCGTGTGAGGTCGTGTTTTTTTTTCTTGTAGTTTTTTTTTTCCTGGCCGGGCGGCTTAGCAATTCCCACGGCCATAGCCTGGGTTTAAAGGCCACATTTTTTCCATCAGCACTGAAATTCCTTCCCGGGGTGGGGAAGGGAGGGGGAGGGGGCTCGCGGTTTCTAACTGACTGAGTGTTTTTCTTCAGAAAGCCGAGTGGAGGCTCGTGCTGCTGTAGGTCCTCAGGTCGGTCGCGGGCCTTCTCTAATTATCCCGGCGTCTCTTCCAGAGCCCCAACAGAGAGACTAGCACTATTCCAGAGCATTCCCACACCAACACGGGTCCTGGGAAAGCTTAATTTGTCTGTTTTTTGCACTTTATTGTCAGTTTTCTGTGTGTGTGAAATAAACTGTGTTATTTGTGTGTTTTTCTTTTTGGGTGTGTGTGTGGCTTCTCTCGGACATCTCTTGTCAGTACGGCTACTTTTAGTGGTAAAACCACGACATCTGTATACTCACATTACTATTTTATTGTCAAAACTCATCAATTTAATATTCAAGTATTAAGTGAAAAAGTTTATAATCAACAGTATCAGGACTACAGTAAGGTCCATTTGAAAACTGTATTTATGCCCATTGTATTTAACTTTGTTGGACAGAAATCTGTCCTTTACAACAACGTAGTACTATGACGTAAATTAGTTATGCCTGGAAAGAACTTACCTCGTAGAACAGTGAGTCTCGTGGATACACTTATTTCACCAACACTGTTGGAAGCCACACATTCATAAATAGCTTCATCTCTTGGCGTACGCAGTGGTTGTATTCTGAGAACTGATCCAGACCCATCATCAAACTCTATTACCTATAAAAGGAAACAAAAGCTGTCACAGATGTTGTTACAAATACCTATCCCTCAGTTAATCTGTTCATGAACAGCGGTCTGCTGGTATTCAAGTCACCAAAGTCAGGTTCATTTTTCAGATATATATGGACAAGGGCAAATTCCACACAGATGGGAAAATGTTTAAGTGGCAATGCCTTGTAACATACGTTGGTATTCAGTGAGTATTCTGTGGCCACTCTAATATAGCTTCAAGAAAAAAACAAACCAAAACACAACCCAGCTAAAAAGGGCTATAAGAAGAGATTCAATAGCTTCATGCTCTTTTATCCTAAAGTTCACTACCAAAATATCTGCACTCTCCTAAGTACTCTACCTTCAAATGCTAGTTACATTCATTTTAATTGCTACCAGGTATATTCCCCCTCTACTCACAGAGAACAATTCATTCATTCAAGTCTGCAATTTCTGAACCAGACAGACAACTCAGGTTAGTTAAGGATTTAAGCCACAGGAGGTAAGTAAATTTATCCAACAATGTATTAGAAAACATGTGATGATTTAAAAGACTAAGAAATAAGGCTAAACTTTGTAAGGTTTAGTTTTAGAATCACAATATTCACACAAGAAATACTAACTTTCATATAAGAAAATTTACTGAACAGCTCTTATTTCCTTCTTATTCTGCAGTTAGAATGACATCAGATATTGAGTACTGCAGCACTTCAGGTATTGGAAAAGCTTTCTTAATAATTAAGCAATAATAATAAACTTTTCAATTTACTTTAAACAAAAATAAAATTAATTCTTAGATATTAGTACTACCATGAGGTAAATGCCACTTATCAAGAAAGGGCAGTAATCAGTTTATTTTGTATTTTTTTACAAAATAATTAATATTTGACCATAATCTCTACATACCTGCACTATTTACATATATGTAAATACATATATGTACATACATACGCACAATTTACATATATACCTATTTGCACATCTGTTTGTGTTTTTCTGTTTAATTTACACAAAAACAATCACAAAATCACAAAAACAAGATTTCTGTACTTTTTGAGAATAAAAGAGAAATAAAGTTCAGGGTTGGAAATGGTGGTATGTATGCCCTGTATTTTCCTGGTGTTTTTGTAGGAATTGCTCAGTTTCTTCTTAGCAATGGGAGAGGTAAAAGTAAGATAAAAAACAGGAGTTTTTTTGAGAATAAATTTGTTTGATAGCCCACAGTCTGCATTGCTTTTTCTTGTTCTTTCAGAAAAGCTCTGAAAAACACTACCCTAGACAACGTGATCTCCACCTGATTTTAGCACAAACACAACTAGAATTTTTGATAGATTGACATTTATAAGGGAAAGAAAATTTTCACAGTCTTTAAGCAGTCGGACTAATGATTCGTAGATTAAAAAATGTAAGCAGAGGATCTAAATACTCACAGACATCATACTTTGAAAAAATAGTTGTTATTGTTAAGCCTAAATACTGAATAAACTTATCTGGACAGACAATGAAAACAACTTCAGCATATTGGGATGGGCAAATATTGTATAGATTGTTTCAAGTCTGATGTCACAAAATATGTAACATAAAACGGATTTATTTTTAATGTAATGAATTCTCCCCTTTCCTGCATTTCACAGCTAGTTAATTCGTCACACTTCCCCATCAACTGAATGGGATTTTACTTTGTTTTAAAAGCACACACTTTTTAATAAA
Source organism: Neodrepanis coruscans (assembly GCA_013400695.1). Classification (NCBI taxonomy): domain Eukaryota; kingdom Metazoa; phylum Chordata; class Aves; order Passeriformes; family Philepittidae; genus Neodrepanis; species Neodrepanis coruscans. The sequence goes on from VYZS01102579.1 coordinate 38,878, forward strand.
AGCACATGATTTTTTAAACTTTTTTCTTTCTCTGGTCCTTTTTAAGTCCCGCTCAAGAAGACTTCCTAGAAACTTATAGCAGATTTTTCTAATTCCTATTATTTGAATTAATTTGAAGAATAATACGGAAAAAAGAAAAGAAATCTCCTCTATCATTTCCTGCACAGTTTATATATGCAATATAAACAACCAATGAAAGATTAATAAAGAAGACCCACAAGATCTTAGTGATCTTTTAATTTCAGAAGCAATGTATAGCTCTTACCGCTGTTCTACTTAAGTTGCAAGAATTAGTCTAAGAGCAAGAACATTCAGTGATAATAGTCTTCAAATACACAAACAGCCAGGAGAAAGGAAATAAACTATTTTTCCCCCAGTTGCTATGTACACCAAGTTCTAGCATAAAAAGTTCAGGTTCCACATGAGGGAAAAGTAATCCTGACAAGGTACATGAAACTTCGTAGGAGATTGTCTAGGTTTACTGAAGGATGAAAAAAAAGTAACGCCCAGCATCCCTGGGAAAGCATGTGGATCGGATGTCCAACTGAAGTCCCTTCCAGATGTATTTACCAGGCTCCTATGAAGACAGGTGTCCAGGTAAAACATTTTGATGTCTTATTATTGATGTATTATTATGTAATCACACCCAGAGAAATCCACAAAACATTGAAAATATGAAAGAAGAGGAGGAAAAGCCAAACTAATTATTCTTTTATTGATGCAGCTGACAATCTCACATGTCTCTTGTTACCCTCATGTTTCATATGTGTTTTCTGAAACTCATTTCTACTGTTGTTCTGTCCTCATTTAGAGATTCAATGGCATGAAATAACAGTCTTAACTTCAACAGGAAGGAAAGCTATTTAAAATGTTGATGTACTCTGCACACTTTTAAACTGCTTTGCTCAGTGGTCATAATAAAAATTACAAAACACTTGGCATGTGTCATGTATTTCTTCGAAATATATTCCATCATACAGCTTGTTCAGTAGTCCACTAAAAGCATTTTTAAAACATTAAAGGTATTTTTTATAGTTCTATTCAAATATTATTTATAGAAATAAAACTTTTTGCTAATTTTGTCTCAAAACAATTACATAGATACATAGAAAATATATATTAAGTGAATAAACCACCACACTGTGAAATAAAACACAGTAAACATATACATGCACAATCTTTCTCTGTTTAGAGTTCATTTTGAGAGAAAGTTCTGTGAACAGAAGGGAATAAATCGTGTAGAATTTATGTTAAAATATTTTTGCAATCCCTCCAGCCAATTACAGCTCTGCATATGCTCTGCAACATGCAAACAGTTCTTGGCCCTAGGATGTAAGATTTAAATTTTATTTTTAGATTTTATTTTTCATGTTATAGTAAATATAGAGGCCAATAACTATAGTTGTTAATTAAATAAGTCAAACACCTTTAGATATTTTTAATAAAAAATTAATTAAACTTAGTTCATTTATTAATAAATGAGAAATGTAACTCTTCTAAATAAATCTAACTGAAAATAGTAAAGAGACACAGTGAAAGCTATATACTCTTAGTGCTAGTTTCGATATCTACTCTAAAAGCTTCCCCCAATTTTCTGAGTTTTTCCTTCATGTTAAGGATTAATCCACATTTGATATTAATTATTTCTGCCACCAAAAGAGGGAATAATATTTCATTTCTTATTTCCCCAAAAAGAAGCAGAATACTTTGAACAGATTATTTTCACTGCTTCCTTAAACAAATATTGTGGAGGGAAACAGCTTACTCCAAGGCTTTTTTCTAGTTTATTTTTAAGAAAAGAATCAAAAGCAAACAAATTTTACATTTCCACTTCATCAGCAGGAACTACTACATCCCTTTCATCTCTGTCTGCAAAAGCGGTAAGAAACAGTGGCACGAATAGCCATAGTAGCAGCCTAGGCCACCTTGATGCACAATGGCATCAAGGAGGTGACTTGCTCTTTGAAGACAGCAATCACTGCTCAACTAATTTCCCTACCATCTCCTTCACAAGGTAGCAAACTGAACAAAAGCACTTCAAAGCTCCTCAACTAGATCCTGCTAGTTTAGAAAAACAAAAGTAGCAGTTTTCTATTTAATGGTGCTATGCTTAACCAATTTGGAAAATAAAAATGTCATGATACTGTTGCTACCAAATTATCCCTGATAACTATCGCCATTTTGCTAAATAACTGATAATAAAGCACATATACTGGGATTAGGAGCGACGTTGGAATAAAATGTTTTTCAGAGGAACAGAACAATGGACCTAATACCTCAAATCTCTGATTGCTGACTTTCTTTCCCTTTTTGTTCCAGACAATTTTAGGTCTTGGATCTCCTGTGGCTTGACAGATGAATGAAGCGACTCCTCCTGAAACCCCTGTCTGGTCAACGGGAGTTCTTGTAAACTTTGGTGGTGCTGAAACAACGAAAAACATTAATCAAATTAATCCATGCATTTAAAAAATAAGATATGTCAAGATTTAAGAATTTAAAAAGAAGTAATGCTTTTTTTCTTCAGTGATAGCATTCATCTGCAAAAGAAATCATGAAGAAAAACCCTAAAAGGCCAAGAAAGTACTTACAGATTTTACTAGTGAAATTTGTATTAAAACAGAAATCTGACAGCATCAGAATAGCAAGATCACACATTACACTTTATCACCATTATAAATACAAAGTCCAATTTGACATCTGTTGCAAAATGAGCTCATCAATCCACTGGAATAATAGTACAATTCATTACTTGATATTATGATCACAGGTGTCATGAAAACAGGATCCTCATCTTTGAGACATTAAACCAGTGACATTTAGGATAAAGAAGTCTTAAGTTTTCAGAGGTAGAGGTAAATTACTATGTATTAAGAGTCCACATAGGAAGGGCTGTAACAGAAGACAGATTTATGCTTCGGAATTTTCACATATAGCTCCTGTTCACTTTCAAATTCTGCTCTCTCAGAAAGAAGAACTAAAGAAAGATCCAACTGCTGCAACAACAGTAGAGGAGAATAAAACGGAGAAATCATTTTAGAAGTATGAAAAGGCAACTTAATTAGTTATTCTCTTTCCTTTTATTTCCCTTACAACATAAATTTATCAGTCTTGTGTTGAAACAAAACTTTCAAATGTAGACCATCACAAGACTCCTAAAGATGTAATATCAAAATCTGTAAGATCATCTAACTGAAAAACAAAAATGTTGAAGAATTCCTGTAAATATTTGCACCATTCTCTTTCTTAATAGAGAAATTTTTCAAGATCCAATACACTTTTAAATGCTGACTTAATTTCTACGACATGAGAACTTGGGAAAATAAATAATAAAAAATCCAAGTCTTTGCTATATAGTTTTTCTCAGTACTAGTTGCTCTACAGCAGCTGTTGCAATTCATTTTTGCTCTCATCTTTTAATATCAGCAAGCAGCTCTTTTATGCTTCCCGCCTCGTCCCTTCTCTTCACTTTCTTCAGTTCTCACCGGTATGTACCTGTACTGTACTAGTTTTCATTTCTAAGTTTCTGGTCTACAGTTCAGATGTCTAACCTTTTACTATGCTCAGCTGGTTTTTCCACAGGCAACATTTCTTGTCAGCGTGTTTACTTAAATGACAGAAACCCAGCAGACCACAATTTTTCATGTATGTAACACTGGAAGAAATCCTGAAATAATTTAACATGCCATGAAAATATGATGTGGGTGTTACTATAAAACAAACCCAGTAGGTTGATGTTATGTTGCTAACTTAAATATGAGAGAATGTAGATTGTATTAAATTTACAAAATTAAATGAGGGAGCTTTTTTCCCCTACCCTAATTTAAAAAAGGTATACTTTTAAAATGCAGTAAAAATGTAATGCACCTGAAACTATACTTGCTTTTTTTCTTTAACAGAAACATCAGGAAATTTTGTTATTTTTTAACTTTCCAGATTGCTCAAAGGTCCTTAACTATCAACTCTTCTCATTTCCCTTGTGAAAATGTACCTAAACTTAAATGCAAGAGCAAATCTGAGCCCAGCAAAGTAGTGTGCCACTAGTGACATGGGGATTTTATGAAAGAACTTTTCTGATGTCAAAAATTACCAAAACCATAGCAAATAAAACACACTTAAAACAAAGAAACTAGAAATCCTTTCCCAAGTCACAGGCTTTATACCTGGACCAAAGAAAAGACAGAAATGTATTCTGACGAAGAGCATCTGGGTTTCACCAAAATGTCTGTCTTTCTACATGTACATTAACTCAGAACTCTGATATGTAAAGAGATATGATCGAGTTTGATATACTGGTATTCCGTGACACAACTTGTGACTGTGTGCCACCAAGTGAAAAATGATGCTCTGTCATTCTCTTTTCATTTGCTTTTTTTTTTTTTGACATTTTTTGAAGTCAGCGTTAGAATTTACACCAGTGAAAAAGAAACAGTTCAGTGCACAGTACCTATATATAGCAGCTCATAGCTACTGTATAGCGTACATAGCAACAAATGAAACTAAAAAATTTTCATCAAACAACTGCTGTTAGCAATAGTTTTCTGACAGTATCCTAATGTAGACCTGGGCAAAACCATGACCCATCACAAAAACTGCTTACTAACTTCTGCTGAGCTTTATCTACATAGTCCAGTTGCAGAAACAGGGCTAAACACCTAACATGGCTTCAGCTACTCCAACAACAACATTTTTTCAGTCCTACATGAAATTTTTGCTAGACCAACAATTAATAAAACTGTTGTTCATTAACATCTGCTACAAAACAATAGGGGCAAAACACAAGTGCAGTCATACGTAATGATGCAATTTACCAATTCCAATTCGTAGACATTTTTCAAGAAAAACAAAATTTTAAAGTCATATATAAAGACCATATTATTGTATGTGGAGACTAATATTTTCTAAATCAATAAAAAAGCTTCAAAATCCTTCCTTCAATGGAAGGGAACTGTGGTGATGTTTCTGGTTCACTTAGACCATAACCTAGCTGAAAAAAATAAGGCACGCAGCTGGCCAAAGCTTCTTTTTACAGAAGTAATTCCTCTAAAAAATATTGCCACAGCTATTCACCAGTACCTAATCATGAAAGTAAGACAGCTATCTTTATGAGGTATCATATGATGTCAGAGAAGACAAATTATTATTAGAATATGGATAAATTTATCTGAACAGGAAGCTAACAGCAGTCCTGTAAGCTTCACATCTTTTCATGCACAAAATGGCCATTTTAAGCAGTTCATCTTTAAATTCACAAAATCAAATTTAATTTTGAAAACCAACCAAATTCTCCACTTCAAGCTCCACAGCTCCACCAGAAGGATAAAAATGTCTGGTTGCTTAGGAAGTGCCGCGAGGACAAATTCATTTATGGTCAAGAGATGCTCAGATTACAGTGATAGTGGCCAACCAGCCAGGGAGAAAATGAGTATTATACAATCCATCTTTTCATTACTCAATCAACATATTCATCTCATTTAGCACAAAGCAACCACTATCAGTGGTCATGAAATCAGGTATGTGAAGTCACAACACAGCAGAACTAAAAATTAAAAACAGTATTTGTTGTCTTTATTTATAAATGTTTTTAATTATCTCCACAATTAATGTTGTCAGTTTCTTGACACTGATTCTGACCTAAGCTGCTAGGCACTCTGATAGCAAACACAAACTTCGCACAAAATGGTGCTTATTAACATAAGGGCAATTTTGATTGAGAACCGACAACTATTTTCAATCTCCCTTAACAGCAATGCATAGTCCAAGAAAAATTCTTCCTAGTATACTTCATTAAGAATAGCAACAATCTGTATGGGAGCCTTCAGTGCAATTAAATCTGCTGAAAAAATAATATGTAATGTGTTACCAACTATGGTACCGCAGTCTTCCACAACCTTTGAAACTCTACTTGGTAATATCTCAATAAAACTGCAGTTAAAGTCTAATTAAAATTAAAGAAGTGAAATTCACTTAAAACCAGCACCTCGTATTTCTGGATTTGAATTCTCTTAAGACCATCATCAAAATTGCAGCATTCTTGGCTATCAAATGCAAAAACCCATAAGCTTTGTTTATTTCAGCTTGTGTATATACCAGTGCCTACTCAGATATTCATGCTAATACTGAATGTAAATACCTTGTCCAGGAAAAAATACAGTGGGAGATATCCATAGCTTAGCCTTAGGAACAGTACCACAAGCTTCTGAGGGCTTCCACCCTCTGCTACTTGGTAGGCACTTCTTTCTGGGACTCCTGAGAAGCTACTGAACTACTGTAAATTATACTCTAATATATGGAGGAAAAATGAATTTATTACTAGCTCATTTTAAATACACTGAGCTTTCATTTGTTTGTTTTCAGGAGATTAAACCCACGTAAGTTAGGCTTCAATAGCCAAGCTGTCCCCTCACAGGGCACAGGAACTACTAAAACACAGATAGTTTACCACTATCCAAAAAGAGGTGGAGTTTTTTTGCACATCAAGGCTTCAAAAACGTATTTATAATATGACACTAAAATAACTCACTTGGATTAGAACATCTGAATAGCTTGGCATGAGCATAAGCCGTATCTTTTTTCTCTTTTGCAGCTCCACATTGTCTTTTTAAAGTTTAAGTAGAATTCCAAAGTAGTGAATGGAATTATCTAGCTCACTTTTCAATATGTTATGGAATTACCGCTTTTAAATTTGATGTTCTGTTCTCTCTTCTGCTGTGTTTTCAGGACATGTACTACTTTTCCTCTACACTCAAATAAAATGTCTGACAAAATACTTTTAAAATTACTAGCTCAGCTCCCTTGTTTCCACAGCTTCTGAGAACTATACTTGTGTACAGATGTTTTTATGGACATACTTCTCTAATGAAAAGATGAATATGAGGATAAGACTTCACTTTCTTTAAAGATAAAGAACTAGTGAGATGTCTGCAGTGCCAGTACAGCAAGCTCAGCATGTGCACTTGCTTTGGACAAGATATATAGTATGCAGACCTTAATGCATTTGTTTCTAGACTCTGTATTTAGAGTGTATGGAAGTTCCAGTATATCATAATTCAACTCAGGATTAAACTCCACTATATGTTTGAAATATGATAAAGTTTCCTAAAGTAGAATAGAAGTTGCCAAAAATATATTCTATTATACACTTCATAAGCATTCATAGCAGGAGTGAATAAAGTAACAAAGACATCAGAAAAAAATTAAAAATGTTAAGACATTTCTTTCAAATGCCTCATTTACTTGTAAATTAACACACACTGACATTTCTGACTTTAAAAATTACAGTAACTTTTTGGGTTGCAAAGGCTTGTTTTGTTGCAATAAACACCAGAAGATGATAATCACAACTGTTCCTATGAAACATTTTCAACTGACACTCAGAAATGCAGGCTGAGGGCAAAGTAAACAATGTGGTCTGGCAGGTGCCCATGCAGTTAGAATACTGCTGTCGTGGGTGTAAAAAATGAAAGTTAAAAACGATCGGGCCGCGTGCGGCGACTGCCTTGCGCTGGCGGCCCTGGCGACTGCTTTCTGCTCCGGGGCCGCCCGCCCCCATGCCCGCATGGTTGGTTTTTTTTTCGGTCGCCCCTTCCCCCCACCACCGCCACCTCCGGCGGCGTGGACGGCGGGCACTGCTGCTGGGGGTGCGGCTTCGGTTCGGTGCAGAGTTTCGGCGCTGTGCGGCCCCAGCTTTGCTGGCCAGCACGGGCGGTGATCGCGCCGTCCAGAATGACTTCGGGAGGCGCGATTCCGGTCCCGGGCTGGGGTCGGCCATGGCTCCGCTCCGAGCCGGGGCGGGGCTGGGGCGCAGGGCTGGTCGGGCTGTGCCCACAACCGAGGCGTGCACCGGTGGGGGGTTGCAGCGGGGAGTGCGGT
>VYZS01102579.1:46864-60559 GCA_013400695.1 Neodrepanis coruscans
TCTTTTCCATTTTCAGCACTAAATCTCTCGGGCTAAAAGGGAGGAAAGGGGGGAGGGGCGCGGTTTTGTAATCTTCTTAAGTTGTTCTCCTCAGTCGCAACCGGCCAGGAGTTCAAGGCTAAGGGGCCCTCAAGACCACACGCTCCCTTCTAAATACCGTGGAGTCTCTTTACTGGGCCCTGAGAGAGAGAGAGACAAGCACTATTCGCCAGAGCGTCCCTACCCCAAACGAGGGGCCAGGAAAAAATTTATTTATTTGATTTGTCTGTTTTGTACTTTGTTTGTCGGGTTTTGGTGTTTGCGCAAAATAAACTGTGATTGTTTGTGTGTTCTCTTCATTTTTGGGGTGTGTTTGTGACTTCTCTCAGAGTCTCTGCTCCAAAATCACTGAATTTGTGGTAAAACCACCACAACTGCACACATACCATCACAGGAATCATTTTCACTTATGTATTGTCAGTCTCATGACGACACTATATGATTTATTACCCGCCTATATTACTACGTTACTTATGTATTACTGGTCTAGTGACATAAAGTTTCAATGGGTTTCAGCAGACTAGTTCTGAGTAATAAATTATGAAGTAATTCTTCCGATGACAAATTACACACTCAGAAGCAAGGTAAAAATCCAAATGACGAGAATAAAGATGGCAACAAAAAAATCCCAACCAAAAAAAACCGCTCAGATAAAATCCTCACCACACACACACACACAAAACCCAAACCAAAACAACACGACAAACCAAACCAAAGACCTAAACCTTTTATTCACCCCATTTCCCATTTTGCAACATACACTGCATCCCACAGACTTATCAAAAACTGCTATATACTCTACATAAGAAGGCCATAAAGTGGTTCACCCCCAAGGTGAAGGCTCCTGTCCTTGTAATACAGGCAAATGTTTCATGTAATCTCAGCCTGACACTATACTGATACATTACATAACATAAGTTATTATTTTCACAATTTCTCTAAGAGTTAATATATTAAAAAACTATTATATATATATATACATAGCACTTCATAGAAAAGCTTTCTGTGCTCATTTATTTCTTAAAATTTTCAAAGCACACTCGTGGCACAGCATTTGCTGCTCATTTACTCATTAGTCATAATTTGTGACATCAGTCAGACTTATCATTGTCATAAGCAATTGTTTCACCTTTATTCTAACTTGCATTTACAGCGGACCTGCACACTGGCTATGTTAGAAATTAATTGGGTTTTATTTTTATAAGGATGAGCAATAATTTGTATTCATGAAATCTGCATAAAGAAATCCGTAAGTTAAAAAATGGTATGTTTCTAAAAGCTTCTCTGTCAGTCACAAGCTGGTGAAATTTTTCTCCTTCTCACTGCAAGCCTTTTAAAACTGCACTTGCCTTACACCCTTAAGCAGAAAGAATAGCAACAACACAGTCTTCAAATCTCATCATACTCTGAGTAGCTGAACAGTTTTATTATCCTGTGAATGAAAATTATCAGTTGTCTATCTTTGAACTACTGAATGAAATTTAGCCACGCCAAGAAAGTCCAGCTGGAAACCTTAATTCATTTGTTTCACAAAAACTATTTGCAGGTACAAAGACAGGTTTCCCAAAATACCAGGTGAAGGAAATTCATCTATTTCGCTTTATAGGCATGACAACATCACCCTAAAAACTCAGCCCCTATAATACTCATGAAATTTTCATAACATAATCATAACACTTATCTCCCTATCTTCCGTCTGCTGTATGTATTCTTCTAAAAGAAAAAGCACTCAGAACAAAGAAGTGGGTTTTTTTGACGGAGGTTTCTGGCTGGTTATTAGGTTTTTCCCCCTACAATTCAGCAGTCATCTCCAGTTCCAAGTCTTCAACCTGTCAGAAAATATCCACCCTAAAGATTCAGTCTGCAGCTCAAAAAAAAAAAAAAAAAAGTATTATCACTTGCTGATCTCTCAAGGAAAATATGAAAAGTCAAGCCTATCTTTCTTGTTTTCAAATTTCCTGTAATGTACAACGTGAGTTTTGTAGGTGGACCATTTGATTCATTCTTCCCCTGAAATACAAAATCAAATTACAGACTTACAAATAAGGTCTTACAAGTAGAATAGGTAGGTTATATTTTCCAAAAGGTCTAATGTTAAAATAGCACATTCTTAATTTGAACCTCTAAGCCCTGGAAACCTTGCTATACGTTCATTTCATTGGATTATGTCAGAGACAGATATTATCTGAGCCCTAGGGACACAGGAAGTATAAAAACCAATACAGACAGCAGCAGACATTTGTTTACCAACTAAAATCATTCACACACACACAAAAAGACACTCATTTATAGTTTAAAATAACTCAAGAGAAAGAAAAAAGCTTTCACAAATATGAAAAAACCCTGTGAAAAACCTGTGAAAAAGTCTTCCATTAATGCAAATACACTTAAATTCTAACTAGGATGAAGCAGAAGAATTATTTATTGCTATGCTTTTTCTATCAAAATATAGTAAATAAATGCGCAGAGGATTCTTCTCAGGACAAGAAGAAAATGACCAATATGATTAAAACTGATGCCTTTTTTTTTCAGAGAATCAGACATATTCCTATACTAATACTAACTCTAACTTGCTTACAGCTTCTAATAATATCACTATTGGCAGACAGTTCTTAGACTATTATTACTGGTTAATAAACTTATGAGCATACTTCTACACATTCTAATTGGTCACATTTCCTTACAGCGATGCAGGTTGTGTTTGGCTTGTTTTCTGCTTTGTTTAAGTTTCTCTTGCTCATACCAAGGTCAAATTATATTTCTTTGCATGCTTTCTCATGAGAACAGCCAGGTCGAACTGTCCTAGCGTATCTCGTGTATTCTTTTCCCATGAGAATAGAGCAGGCTGTAGGCCCTGCTCTCTCATCTAAAGCTGAGTTGTCCAAAGGGGCTTATTGCCCTCCAAAAATCCTGTAACTCTGAAAATTCCCAACACCAAAACTATTGCAGGCAACCTGGTAACAATTTAAGTTGGTTTCATGACAAATTATTAAGACATTTAGTGTAAAACTGAGTCCAGTCATTAACTACTGCTTCATCAGAGCGAAACTACGCTAAGGCTAACGGAAAGCCAGGGCTTACAAACCATCAAAGTCAGTCTCATGGATGATAAGAGCACAGCGGAAGCCTAATGAAGCCAGATCTAGTCCCATATCTGTCTTCTCCTGCCTACCATCCCCAAGCTGGGTACATGGCTTTATATGCTAGGGCTACACACCCATTAGCTTCAAAACACACATCAGCCTTTTTTTAAATATCGCTACAGAAAACAGAAGTTTTATACATTTGCTTCTACTTCAGTGTCTCTTCAGTTGTTTCCACACAAGAATTCTAGTTTACACTAGTTTAAGAAACGACAATCAGGAAGCTTCGTTCTTGTATTGGTTCTAGTATTTGACTAAGCTGAGCACTGAAAGATGAAGGCATAGCACTAATATTATTCATCCCTATTAATCCAACTGCACAGATGCCTTAAAGTCATAAACCAGAACATGCTCAAATGCACAATGCAAAACAAAATAGGTACAACCTTGTCTGTATGTATGGTATTTATCACACACAGTATATGTAAAAACTGGGTTAGAAAAAAAACTGAGTTAGAAAGAGGAATTGCTAGTTAAAACAGTACTAAGGCTTCTTTTAGCAGCAAAAGAAAAGCATGAAGTCTCTTGAATCTAAAAGGTTAGTGACATGCACCACTTTATCCCCCAGGAATATTACATAACCTTGTCATATTCACTAATTTAACAAAAGGAAATTCCGCTTCAAAGCTCTCTACTGCTTCTTTTTCAAATTTTAATGTCTGAAGACCACATACGAATTATTTCGTAACCGAGAAGTGACACTCCTTTTCAGTGTGCAAAGTAGAACCAGTGGATTTTAAAATGCCAGACAAGCTGATCTCCTTCAAAAAGATTTTTGCTCTAAGAGAAAAGCAGGAATACTTTTCCCACAATGAGATACTACACATTTCAATCAGGGACTCAGAATATCTGGGTTATGACTAGAGAGATGACCATGTTTCAGTCTTACTAAAACCCTCAAAATACAGGTACTAAAACAAGTAAAACTGGGCAACTGTAACAACTGAGTGAAACATCCAATCATTTTTTTATCTACCTAAACAAACAAAATGCATACTTGTCCATTTAGACACAAGGCAAACTGCTGATTAGCAATTTCAAAAGCAAAATTACCCATCTAGTGATAATACTGACTCTACATACTAATATGACTCAGTGCTAATGTTTAACAGGGCATCCATATAATCAAATTCTCATTACTTCTAGTCAATAAGAAGTGTGTGTCTAATTAAGTCTTATAGTCCATGTAAACACATACAGTATGATGCATTAAAGGGTTCATGATAACTTTCTACTTGCAAAACAGCATTAAGAGATGACACGACCTGACATAAGTATAATTTACTGAGCCAGACTAGTAAAAAAAAAAAAAAAGACTACATAATTAAGGTTGCCATAAAACAGTGATTAAACAAACCCTACTTAGTAGACACTCATAGGTCTTACTTTCCTTTTTCGTAGGTTAGAACTACATCCAAAAACCTGATAAACACACCTTTCTCTATTAGTTACGAAACAACACCTACCATTTGCCTAGAAGTATCAATTAGATGAAACATAAATAAGATGTCCAGCCAAGCAGACAGAATATATAGTTCCTTTACTACCAATGCTTTGTGAGCTATGTAGCACAGCCCACCTTCAGCTGTACCATGAGACAGGTTAGCATGGCCGTAAGATGAGGTATTGCTGATGCATAAACAGGCATACATAAACTAGGTTAGAAAACTGTTTACAGATATTAAAAAAGAAAGAGTGACTAAAGGCCCCAGTGTATTGTCCCAGTTCTTTGCCTTCAGGTCACTTATGATACATCAGTAGGGTTAACACAGTACAAGCAGCCTGCTCTGGGATATGGCAATGCAGACATAAAAGCACTAATGAGAATGTATTTACACTGGCAGTATTTTTGATACTTTATATTTTCAGTACCATACAAGTGTCCTACTGTCTATTGGTGCTGTTGTGAATACCAGTCACATGCTGTTGTCAGTAAGGACAATGCGCTGCAAAAATGCAAAAAATACTACTTGTAAGGTACAGATTTGTAGTTAAAACTGCATCTGCTCTATGAATTTCTTCTACAGGAGCTAAATTGCTCTAGCTTCTCTCCAATAAAGTTAGGCCACCATAAATCTGAAGCAAACAATATATGCAAGAATGTGAAAAGTAAAACCTCATATAAAGGTGTGCACAACAAAGTTGTTAGCAGATCGAAACTACAGTTAAATACGAGAAATATAACAAAAAGAAGCATATCACCACAAAAAGGTAAACCTTTCATTACTACAAGTTCATTTCTGCTTTAATACTCATATGTAATAGCACCTCATACAACAACATTCTCCTATCTCTTACCTAAAAATCACCAAAAATCGCAATTATTTGGTATCTTTTATGTTGGTGTAGCACTACACTTACTTTACAGGGATCTTTCATAGTTAGTAATGTTACTTCAGTGATTATCATATAATTTTAGTGGTAGATAATTTTGGCCCACGCTGCTGGGTCTAGCTCATACCTCTTTCATCTATACCTCACTAGTGAGATTTTCCATTCTTCTGTCTTTAATGTAAACTTATTCTTGTTTAAAAAAAAAAAAAAGATATACAAAGAAATAATAATGCTACATATAAATGATATTCAGGCAAGGGACGTAAGAGTTTTGTAGAACACATTGAGCTTTCTTTCTTAAAACAAATTAAGGAAAAATACATTTGCCTTGTCACAAGGGATTTTTCACTCTAAAGGCTTCATCACAATTGGAAAGCACAATTCATGTCCATCTTTAAAAGATAACTATAACAACCACTAAGAATTTCACTCTCTATTTCTCTTTTACAAGCAAATATGTACTTTCCAATCATTACACAGTAATCCAAGCAAAACATAGTATCAGTCTTTGTCATGGTTTTCTTTTCAGTTGATATCTAACTAGTAAACAGAAAACAAATTCACTGAAGTTTTGTCTCAAATGATAAAACTGGAAGCCAAAAGCACTGCAAATGAGTAGGAGTAGGCTCCTGGACAGAAGAGGACTGAGAGCCAAAACCATGTAATTCTAATCCCATCTCTATTAATTGCTTCCTGTTTAGCTTCAGGCAATTTACTTAACCTCCATGTCTCAGTTTACTTACTTCCAGGATTATGCTCCTTAAATCTAAGGAGCAAAACATAGGGAGGAGTATTACAGTCGTTACTGTCACTATGCTTACAAAATTTGTGCAGGGATTTGTGCTCATGCATTGGATGAAATGTTCCATTTTAAGTCCTATCTACTTATAATATGGGTGACACTTTTATCAGGGCAAAGGAAAAAAAATAAACAAACAAACCACGCTAAATTTAGAGTGAAAACTGGTAGCTATCTGGAAAACTTATTAGTCTTCCAAAATTGCAGTCCTTTGCATATCAGTATTGAAAAATGTTGGTTTAATTAACACTCTTTTCTCTAAGGAAATGAGCTTACATTGCACAAGCATACCGAATAAGAACTACTCATTTTGACACTGAAAGGTATGTTCTCCAAGTGGTTATCTTTTATGAAATGATAATAAAACACTTCTGCAAAATATATCACCTGGCATCATAATTAAAATTTAGGGGTATATAATTAATATTATGTGTGTCCATTTATATAACAGAAATGAATGCTTCAATTAAGCAGCCATGTTAATTGTAATATTCACTTAAAATATTCATTTAGATAATAGTAAATGTGTACAGACATGTTTAGATCTAACTGATACATGCTTAAAAATTAGAGATTTAGGAAAACTGTATTTCCCATATCAAGCTTCAGCAACCTTCGAAAAGTAAACTTGAAAATGGCTGAATGTTTCCAGAAGAGAACTGAGAACCTATTTTTGCTGTCTATGAATTTGAATTTCTATGTCTGAATCGCAATGGCATATTCAAAATGCAAAAAATGCCTACTATCAGTCATCAAAGATACAATCTATTTATAGAAAAACTGCAAAAGTAGAGTAAAATCTGCATTGTTGCAAAACTTCTTGGGTTTTCTCTAATTTTTTATCTCCTGAATATAAAAAGACAACCAGAAATAAATTTCTCACAACAAAACTGAAAGTATTGACACAAATTCACATGAGGTTAGAATACTGAAGCTGAGGGTGCAAAGACTATGGCCAGCCATGAAATAAAACACAAAATAGCTGGCTTCAAATATCCAAACACAGTATGAAACGGGTTGCAGAAAGACAGGAATAAGAAACCAGCTGAAAAATCAATCATTTCATGGAAAAATAATGTTGAAAAGCTAAAAAGAAGACGGAATTAATAGTAAAACAGAGCACAGAGATAATACAAACCAAGATGAACTTCATAATGCATTAATACATTGCCAGTCAGTGACATATCTATTAAAAATGTTTGAGAGCTTCGGTTTTAGTATGTATAAAAGTTGCTTCCTTCTAAGGGCTGTCTGGAAAGTGTAACATTATGTTCCTTAACATGCAATGCGCCCCATAAAACAACGGTAAAATCTCTTGAATGAATTACATATTGTTCATAAATCACAGGAATCAATTACTACGTGTATTTTTCCTTCACTGAACGCCCTTAGAAAAGCAGCTTCTAGCTGTCTAATTTGGCATATTACTGTGTCAAAAACTGGCATACACAACTGGAAAATATTCTAATTAGTTAGCAAAGTTAGACTTTGATACCTCTCTTCTGAAACAAACCCTTTTCTAAAAGTAGGCAGCTTTCAAAAAAACTTAAAAAAAATCTTTTGAGTTTTTAATTTCATTTTTCTTAACTTCTCACTGTAACAATAATAATACAATATAATGGAATAAAGGGTACAAAAAAAAAGGAAGATGGGAAGAAGAATGAATATAAAATTATTAGTGAAAGAGATAGAAATCAGTCCACTGAGGTATCAAAATTATTTTTTACATGTTTGTATAAAAAAGGTCTTTTGGTGTAATTATATAATTAGCTCTGCATTATGGTAAATATGCAAAGGATTTTTTCTTCTTCTTGGGACATGATGAAACAACCAATATGATCCAAGTGAAGCCTTTATTCAGAGCATCAGACATATTTTTATACTATTTCTAACTTGTTCACACGCTTCTAATTCTATTACTACTGGCAGACAGTTCTTACACTATTATTATTGGTTAATAAACTTATGAGCACATTTCTACACATTCTAATTGGTTACATCTCTTTACAGCGATACAGGTTTGATTGGCTTCATCCCTCGTGGGGTCTGCAGGCTGGTTTTCTTCTTTGCAAGTTTCTCTTGCTTGCACCAAGGAAAAATCATCTTCCCTTGCTTGCTTTCTCATGAGAACAGCCAGGTCAAATTGTCCTAGCATATCTCCTGCATTCTTTTCCCATGAGAATAAGCCAGGCCGTAGGGCCTGCTTTCCCACCAAAAGCTGAGTTGTGCAAAGGGGCTTATTGCCCTCCAAAAATCCTGTAACTCTGAAAACTCCCAACACTGCATGGCTATATACAAGAATATATCTGCTAGGCAAAGTTAAAAGAGGTTTACTTCTCACTCTCCCCAATGCAGGAGCGTCTACTATTCAAGGAACTCCAATCTGGGACATTCTACCTCGTATCAGAAGCTAGAAAAACTAAAAAATAAGCCTGTGTTTTCTGTTTATTTTGAAGGTTCTTACTTACTGTACATAGTTGCTCCTCCACAGTTGTCTGTTACCAGGCAGGAGTAATAGGATATTTGTAACTGTGCCTTCCTGGAGACAAGGAGCTATATGCTGGTATAGGTAACAATGAAGGAATTAATATACCGTATACAGGACCAGGGTTTTATTAAATTATTCCATGTTATAAATTCAAATTTAGAAAAGAGAAATATAAGAAAAAATGAAATCTGAGGTAGTTTAATTTTAAAAACACACATTTAATCTTCCATAATAACTACTCTTATTTCAAGGAAATAATTATGTTTTGCAAACAAGGTTACAAATTACAAGTCAATTATTAAAAAGAAAAATAATCAAAGCTTATAAGGCTGACTACATAACTTACCAAAGGGGGGAGCAAGGGGGAAGAATGTTTTCTCTTCTGAATGTGTAAAGTTAACCTATGCATGTACATATTTACAGCACCTGAAACCCCCCCCAACACTTCAAATAATGTCAAAAGCATCCTTCACCTATGAGTTTACCCAGATTTCAATCTTGTAATTACATTCACATACACACGTTATAGTCAGTTTTAATTTAGATAAGACAGTACAATTAACCATGAACCACAAATCCCTCAAGCAGGCATCAAAGTAACTACACAGACCACGCAGAGGGTTTGGAACTCAGACAATCAGGGCTGCACTGTCTGCCTAAAGGTTAAAGTAGCCAGAACACATCTACACAGTCACAAGTACACCAACTTAAGAACTGACAAAAGCATTGAACAAAACAACTTTTAAACTTCCTTATAATTTCTCACAAAAAAACCCCATAGCAATCCATACTGCATTACACACACTGAGCTTCCTTGATTCTGTAATCCATTACAAAGATGTTTGTTTCATCACTATTAAAATGAGATTCTGCGTAGTTGTGTAAATCTTTTCATACTGGTGACTTCCAGTTTCAAATCTCCTGTAACACCTGAATGTCAAATTCCTTTCACAACCCACCAGCATGTTGTTTTATACTATGTGGAACTGAGTTCGTTATCTGATTCGTATCTTGAGCTTTCCCTGTTCTCTCAGATCTGAGAATTTAAGTCCTTTTGTTTGAAGTCAGGACTTACTTCTTAAGCTTTCTGATTCTGTCCCAGTGAATGTTTCCACCACATCCTCAATTTCTTCCTTATCTTATTTACAAGTGATTCCTCTCGACCAAAAAAAGGAGTATGAAATTGCCCAATGACTAGAGCATTATATATTAAAAGTTGGAATTCTATGGCCAAGTAACTTTAATTGCCAAACTTGCAAATAGAACAAATATTGGATCTTGTAGTGTGAAGCCAGACCCAGTTGTCTGCATCATTGTTATCTAAAATATTCATGCTCTTCCCTACATTCTGATTCACTGTGACCTTTCAGGACTAACTAAATTAACCTCTTTTGTGAAAGAAATAAAAAGGCTATGAAAATCTTGCAGGTGTGCACAGTTTTGCTTGAATGAACAACGAAGTATAGATAAAAGATTCATAGTTGACTCCAATGTTCAGATACTTACTTCTAGGAGCAGCTATTTCACTCCCAATATTAGATGAATGTGCAAAAACAACACCACGGAACGAAGTGATTAAGTGAATGACATGGAAACTTAACACACAGTAGTGAAAGAAATTCTACCATAGATAGTCCATGTAGATGATTAAACCCATTATGGATTTGCCTTTCTGTTTTTAACTGCTTTTCTAAGCCTAAAGGTTTATTAAAATAGTCAGTGATACACTAAATTTTGCTAAAGATCACAATAGGTCAAATTCTAGTGCCGCAGAAACCCTGCTGCCTCGTATTCCTAAACAGAGCCAGCCCTTTGACCCTATTGCTAGACTTTGTTTATCGTGAGGGACTCCAATACTAGTACTGCTTTTCAGGGCAAAGACGTATACAACTTTCTAAGGATTTTACTGCTATGTTCACAAAATGAAGACTATAAAAGATATGGCACAGTGAACATAAACACTTATTTACATTTATACCATTTCACAAGTAGAGATTTTGGAAGAACACTATCAAACATGATGAGGTTTCTGACAATTGCTAAAAAGAACCATCCCAAGCAGGCAAACTTTGAAGACTGGACTATTTTGAAAATAATTTTTTTCCATTTACTTAGAAAATCACCTACGTCATCAATTGATACCATGTTTCTTTCAAGAGGTTTTATCCATGACATGTCTCTAGCTATGTAAAGTATTTTCCCTTTCCTGAAAATGAGGAAATATGCATACTATGTACAGATAAATTGATTTCTTGAATGAGCGGCTTAATTTCTTCAAAAAATTAAAGACTTTTTTTTGGTCAAAACTCAGTATTTATAGTGACATTTCTCATATTTACAGAAATTGAAGATTTGGTCCATTATTTCTAGATTCAGGTTGAGCAGCACACATATACAGATCAGGTTATTAGTTTCCACAGTTTCCAACAATAACAAGTTTGTGAGCTCAAGTCCTTATGCACTAGAGCAATGTTGACTGCATTAAAGTTGAATGGATAGCTATAAACTGATACTATTCGTATCTCTGCTCTAGTGAAGTCTTACCACACCAAGCAACCATAACCAAGTCTTATTAGTTAGCTAGCTGTTACTACCCCACACACAAATAGAGAATTGAGAGTACATTCCATAGTTTATGAATTGAGGCACTCATACTAAATTGGACAGAAAGTTGATAAATAAGTGGGAGTCATAGAAGTTCTTCCATTTATGGTTTTACCTAGCTTCCTGTGAGACAAAAGCTCCTTGAAGTCAGGCTATAAACTCAAATTGTAACATGTGAAAGATCCCACAAGTGGTTATTTTCAAGTTTAAATACAACTATCATTGACCCCTTTCACTCCTAAAAAGCCTGTAACATATCATATGACTGATTTCAATTATTTATTTAAGCTGCAGTTAAACTATAGTGGCAAAAATTTATCTTGTTCATGAAGATATTACATATTCCAAAAAGATCCACTTTTCTGACAAATACGTGGCCAAAGAGTGCGAGCGCCAGCTGCAGATCAAAACCCCTCTGTCATTCCCCTCCTCAACCTGTACATGGGAGAGAAAACACAACAAAAGACATATGGCTCAAGATAAGGACAGGGAGATCATTCACTAGTCACTGTCACAGGCAAAACAGACTCAACTTGGGGAAATTAACTTATTACCAATCAAATCAGAGTAGAGTAACGAGAAATAAACACAAATATTACAAAAACTTTTTCCTCACCCGTCTCTCCTCCTTTCACTCCTATTTTTCCCTAACCCCTGCACCTGAGCAGCAGACAGAGATGGAGAAAGGAGATTGTGGTCAGTTCATCACACCCTCTCTCTGCCACTTCCTCCTCCTCTCACTCTTCCTCTTGCTCCAGGATGGAATCCCTCCCACAGGAGACAGTCCTTCATGAACTTTTTCAACATTAATTCTTTCCATGGAGTGCAGCTCTTCAGGGACAGGCTATTCCAATATGCTTTCTGGACTAATCATGTCTATAAACTGACATACACACCTCTTCTTTTTTTTTTTTTTTTCCCTTTTATTTTTTAGTGTTACTCTTCTCCTTCTATTTTCTCAGAGAAATAAGGATCTCTATTTAACACTATGACATAACTAAAAAAGCAAATATCACTAACTTTAGCCTGTAATGGTAATACATCATACAAAGCTAAAGGTGACAAGTTCTCTCTTTTCTCTCTACTATTAATACAACAGTACTGTAGTGTTTAGCAGACATTATTTCTAAAGCTCCTCCAGCTTAGTGCTGCACACTTGAAAATAATGCAAGGTAACAGCAATGGACATCTTCCTAACCCACATTTGGACAACGAAAGCCTGATGGCTTTCCTATTTTTAAATATATCTGAGTCAAATGGTTCCATCTCTTAAATAAAAATAAAACACTATATTGAGTTATTTATTTTAAGATTCAAGTGCTGTATGGCCAACAGACCGCACACCTTTGCCACCTGCACAGGATGCAACATTTTCCTGTTCAGGTTCAGCAAAAGCACAAACTTCAAGCTATAAAATATAATAAACAGGATGGATACTAGTCTTGGATAGCTATTCAAAATTCCAAGCAGGAGGCAGATGTCAGACATCTACCCTGTATTAGTTGGCCTTTCAGTAATGTGCCTTTCTGGATGGTCTTTCTTCTGCCACACACTTAACATGATCAGAAAGAAAGAATTACTTGTTCAACAGTGGAACGCAACTCCTTGCAACACAGTCAGCTGTTTTTTCAGATTCAAAAGAAGTCAAAAGACATGTTTTCACAGATCACTTGGTCATTACTTCAGTATAAAACTGAAGAAAATGTTAAGGTGCAAAATATTCTCCATTAAGGCATTACACATTTACATTTTATAACTGAAAGTACAAGTAATTAAAAATTACATTTCTACTCTACTCTACTGGTACTTTCTCCTTAAAATGAAGCTTAGGCTGTAACTTGAAAAACACAGCAATTTGCAGCCTTTGTATTTGTGGTGGTTTTACCACAAATTCAGTGATTTTGGAGCAGAGACTCTGAGAGAGGTCACAAACACACCCCAAAAATGAAGAAAACACACAAAAATCACAGTTTATTTTGTGCAAACACCAAAACCCGACAAAAAAAGTGCAAAACAGACAAACAAATTAAATTTTTCCAGGGCCCGCGTTTGGGGTGAGGATGCTCTGGAGATAGTGCTTGTCTCTCTCTCCCTCTGAGCCCGGCTGAGAGACTCCGGGGTAGTTAGGAGGGAGCACGTGGTCTCAAGATCCCCTTAGCCTTGAACCTCTGCCCAGTTTCGACTGAAGAAAACAACTCAAGAAGATTACAAAAACCGCGCACCCCCTCCCTCCCCCCCTTTTAGCCTGAGGAGAGATTTAGTGCTGAAAGAGGGAAAAATGTGGCCTT
>VYZS01102579.1:60927-98058 GCA_013400695.1 Neodrepanis coruscans
GCCGCAGGCAAGGGGCCAGCCCCGCGCTCCCGGGGGGTAGGACAAGGAGGCGCCGCCGCTGCTCGGACGGCACGCGCCCTGGAGCGGACCGCGGCCGAGAGACGGAGGGGCGGCGGAGGCGGCGATCCGCTGGGCCCGCGCCAGCTGACCCAGCTCGGATCACCGCCACCGCCCTCGCCGGCTTCTGCCAGCGCCACCGCCGCTGTTGGTTCGCCCGCTGCCGCTGGCCATCATGGCACCATCGCCCGCAGCCCCTGGTGGCTCCCGGTGCATGCCGCGGCTCCGTTCCCGATGCGGTTTCCACGGGCGCAACAGCCCGGGACTGCAGACAGTCCCGGCGGGGAGTGGTGGGGAGGAACGGTTTTATTTTTCCAACCCACAACAGTATTTTTCCATTGATGAAAGTGAAGCCCATTCACAAATTATCAGTTAACATTTTCAGACATATTTCACTTTTTTTTTCCCACATGGAAGGAATTATTTTCCAAAAACCTAAACCTATCATAATTTCTACTAAGCACAATCAGATACAGGCACTAGAAATTACCTAATTCCAATGCAGTTATTCACAAACCAGTAACAATAATAACACTAAAGTACAGGCAAATTAAACACTATTTGGAACAATCTTTTTTCCAATGAGATGGCACAGCCTTTAAAGAAGCCCACGAAATGTTTGAATATGCATTTAAACTGTTTCATATTTTTAGCTGTGCTTTCAATTGCTTTCAATAGAAACACTCCCTTGTACAGTCTCCAAAGAAAAAAGGTTGAAGCACACTTTCCTAGTGACACTCTCATTTCAGTACCTGTAATTTCACACAACTAATAAATGTATCATTAGAAAAACCTTTGAAGTCTTTCATTATGAAGTTACTTGCAGGTTTTCTGACTTGAGTGAGGTCCTCTCAATGAAGCTTGAAAAATAATATTATGAGAATGTCGACCCTATAATTAAGTTCCATGAGATTCGAGTAGTTTATATAATTGACTTTTCATTAAACTTTTCATCATTTGTCACCAAAGCCGTAATTACAGCAAAATCTAATCTGAATTGCACACTAATTCCCAAAAAAGGATTTAGCATTACATATGGGTCTTCAGCACTGGCTGGATATTTCAACTCCAAAAATCAAAATTTCAAATGTATTCATTTAAATTTTCTTTCTTTCCTTTTTCCTTGACACTTTCATCAGAATTTTAAAACCTGGTTTTCTGATTTCAGTTCAGTTATTTAAACTAATATTTCTCACAGTTCTGTCCAAAAAATCCTAACTGAAGTGTACCTTATTACAGATTGAAAAAAAACCTAAAAAAAAACCAACCCACAAACAAAAAACCATACTCAAAACTTTGAACTTCAATGAATTGCTATATCCAGCTAAAAACAAAAAAAATCCTAGCAAGAACCGTGATTAAAACATTGTTTCTCAGTCACAGTATTGTGTTATACTAGAGACTCTGTTACAAGTAGAAAATATTTATTGATTTATTTATTTCAAAGACTTTCCAAATGCAATGACATTCTAGATCCTTAAATTAGAAATTCAAATGCAACTTCCATGTCTACCAAGGAAATTTAACAGATCACAATTGACAGTGTCTGAATTTATCCAGAAATGAATATATTACGAATCTTTTTCAAAAAAGAACTTGCAAGTTTGTATAATCCTCCTGTTCCAATTCACTTAAAAGACAGCTTGCATGTGAGTTATTGTTTTTTTAAAAATCACAGTAATTTTCACAGAACATGAAAATAGTAAATAAAGCCCAATATGCACAGTCTTCCTTTCCTTGCCTTTAATAATTTTTAGTTTTTAAACGATGGAAAATCATAATAATAAACTTTTTTTTTTAACTTAGCAACTTCTAAAGTAATGCACAGAGAAACAAAATACCTCTGTTTTTCACATCACGACCCATCTAATGTACAGACAGAGACCATTTCCCTTATTAGTAGTAACAAAGAAGTATAAAAGCTCTAGCCCTATTTAATATGGATGACACAGCAATGTTTACTTCTCTGTCAGTACCTGCTTGGTTGCATCATAAAAGGAATACTTGATTGAAAAAGTGTTCACCTGCCCAATATCCACAAATTAAAAAAAAAAAAAAGCATTGATACATAAGTATTCGGTTTTAATCCAAGATCAGCAGAAGCTGATACACACTGAAACACAAGTACTATGTTACTTTATCCAGAATTTTTTATCTATTTTCCAGTAACTACTGATAACAAACAAACAAAAAAGACCCAAACCACATCTCTAAGCATCATGCGAAATACATATTTTTGACAAAAATACAAATATATATAAGGGTCCAGATTCTAAACGCCCTGACGTCAATCAAATCAGTACCTTTCTCTTTATATAGTTCCACTAATTGTAGTGAGTCTCTCTACGCACAATGCAACCCAACATTAGTAATACCACTTCATCTACTTACATAATTCTGACCAAAATCACCACGACTGTCAAGGAAGCTGAAAACTACCTGTTAAATATGATCTTTCAAATGTGAAGCCATGCTCTGGCTTTAGTTATGACCTGTGTTGTGCTACCCCTCATCTGCATCAAAGCTGCAAAACTTATCGCTGCCTCATGGGAGAATCAGAGTTTGCCATATATTTCAAAGTTAAGCCTGTGTGTTTTTCAAAAAGTTATGAAATGCTATGCAGAAGTTAGTAAAAATAGCTTGCACCTACTGTTGTAAGCCTAAAACTTTACTCAACTCCTCTGCCTATGAAACCAAACCTGTAATAAGCCTATAAAGCTAAGTATGATTTATAGTCAGTATAATATATAGATATATATAAAATATACCATTAATAGTTCTTTTGTAATAGCACTTAGCCAAGGTTTGGTAACCTTGGGCTACTGTTATACATTATACATTTAGAGATGAGAAAACAATACCCACTTAAAAGACAAAACCTAGTTGAAGATGTACACCACCACAAAATGTTATTCTCTATCTCATTTCCCATTTTATTTCTACAGCTCAGACGTATGACAAACCACATTTTAAAGAGTGGCAAGTTCCTGTTACAGAGGGTCAGAATGCTGTTAAACTTTAGCCATATTTTAAATTCACAATTACCCCTGGACACAAAACTCCTCTGCTGCTACAATCTATTAATAAACAAAAATAATTCTCACTGAAGATTATAGTAAATAACGCGGAGGATTTTTTCTTTCTTCTTGGGACATCACGACATGATCCAAGTGAAGCCTCTATTCAGAGCATCAGACATATTTTTATACTATTTCTAACTTGTTCACAGCTTCGAATTCTATTACTATTGGCAGACAGTTCTTACACTACTATTATTGGTTAATAAACTTATGAGCACATTTCTACACACTCCAATTGGCCACATCTCTTCACAGCGATACAGGTTTGATTTGGCTTCATCCCTCGTGGGGTCTGCAGGCTGGTTTTCTTCTTTGCAAGTTTCTCTTCCTTGCATCAAGGCCAAATCGTCTTCCCTTGCATGCTTTCTCATGAGAACAGCCAGGTCGAACTGTCCTAGCATATCTCCTGCATTCTTTTCCCATGAGAATAAGCCAGGCCATAGGGCCTGCTTTCCCACCAAAAGCTGAGTTGTGCAAGGGGGCTTATTGCCCTCCAAAAATCCTATAACTCTGAAAACTCCCAACAGAAGATAGCAAGTGCCTAGATGAAATAGATTAATAGATGAAACAGAAGACAATTTTTTTTTTTTAATTAATGGTCATCGTGTGCATTTTTGCACTTCAGAAAATTACTAGTATCTAATGGAAAAAGAAAATAAAAACACATAAGGCAACTTTCAAGTGAAAAACAGTTTATGAATTAACTGTTAATTTTCTATTTACAGTATACCTATAGACGCTCCAATATACATATACCTGCATTACTACACAAAGACAAGAGGATAATTAATCTGAGAGTTGCTGAGTTAGACAACCGTTGGCATGCACAGAAAATAAGTGTGTCCTTTCTCTACATGATAAATTCAAATCCAGACACATAAGCAGGAACAGAATGATACAAATGTCTCAAAGTTGCTGACAGCTACCTGTATAAAATCAGTGGATCATTCTAGTATGTCAGTTAATATAATTTATTTCCTTGAAGAAACCAACTATCTTCATTAACCACTTCTGACACCTATGCAACCAGAACTGAATTCAAATGAAACTAGAACAAATTTTTGCAGAACACCTTCTTGAGATACTGAAATAATCTGAGTTTAAAACATCATATATTAGTCAGAAGGATTATTAACCCTACCATAATGTAATGACAATAGCAGTTATCATGATGTAATAAAGAACACACAGGCAAAATTAATTTTCTATGCTGGAAGACTTCAGGAACAAAATATTAGTGCTTAATGGTCTTAAACAAAAATTACTTTGGGAAGTTTAACGTAAACTTAAACGAGTTGAAATGAAAAAATAAAAAATTTCCCCTCAAAATGTAAGCTTTGGTGTGGGTACTATTGGAATAAAAGCTGTATGTTTGTGTGACTTCACATTTTTAGCCAAAACCACACATCCTAACCACTGTTTGCAGCTGTGCAGGTTTTGTCATAGTACATTTTGGGCAACAGGATGGTTCAGATAGGATTTCTACAGACTCCAGCATGTTGTTGAACAGCAAATCTTACCACAGAATCATCAAGTTTGGAAGACTCGCTTAAGATAATCCAGTCCAAATACCTTATTTAGCAAGTAAATTTGTTTTATGATAAAATGTAGTAAGAAAGTCCAGTTTGATTTATCTTCAGAAGAAGAAACATGCTTACTACACCAAATATATTTTTAGCTTTCTCCAATTCCAATCCAGTTAAATTAACTGTAGTTCAAGTAAAAACACATTGACTACCTCGGTTTTGATGCACCATTTTAATGCAGTATCTTCACAATTCATTTCCTGCAAAATGTCTTGATTTAATTTCTTTGTATCATTAGTGGGGTTTGGGGTTTTTCCTTGGCATTTTGTTCTGTTTTTTTTAGATTTTATTTTCACATTTTCCACTACTGGATAGAAAAGCAATTTATAATAAATCTCCTCAAAACAAGGAAGAATGAAAATGCCTAATCAAATAGAAACACACAGTGACTTCATGCTACTATACATTTCTGCTGTGGGTAATTTTTATTGGAAAAACACAGACTGTCATTGTGCTGCACAGAACAACATCACTTCTGTGAACACATTAATTCTTACCTATTCCTAATAACATTACTTTATTATTGCCTAATAATAGGAATGAGCTTTGATTACTTATGTGATCAAGTCCTAATATTTTACTAAACACATTTACTTGATTTGGATTTTACTTTAAAACATTCAGTATTAAGTAAGCATTAAGTAAGGATTCAGCACCCTGTCAGAATTTAAAAAAATGAAAAGGTACGATCAAAAATGTGATTTGAATGAAGAGCAACTGAGCCCAGTAGAATCAATACTGTGTATGCAATACTCCATTCCAGTAAATGAAAATATGAACATCACTTTAAAAATGGGAACCTACTGTTACTTTTAAATCTTTGTCTGCAGTCTCTGTAAAGTGTAGTGCCTTTTCAAGTAAATTAGTTGACCCACCTCAGAATAAATAAACATAATCTGGAAAATAAATAGTCACAGCCAATATCAAATTTAAATTAAAACAGAAAAAAAACAAAACAAATTAAAAAAATCAAGGAAAAAACACCAACAAAAAACAATGTGAAAAAGTAATATTGTAATGCTACCCCTCATGTGAATCCAACATTTTATAACCCTCACTGTGTCTGCCTTTGTCCTTGTTATGCTCTCCTTTCATACATACTATGCTTTCCTTCCTCATTACATTAATCAAAGTCCACAGCTGGTACAATCTAGCTGTCGTTCTGTTGAGAATATCACTGACTGTTCAAAATTCAAGATGTAATACAGTATTTATCAATGAACTAGAGTTTAATAACACAGTACAAATTTTGCAAAGTCTTAGGCTTAAATTCCAAATGCAAAAACGTTGCATAATTCCATGTATTATATATGTCATGTTTTGAAAGATACCTGTTAAAAATAATTGCTGTCTTGAACTTACAGTGGTCATCAGTGAAACATATACACTTAGCTAAAAATTGTATTTTATAATTTTACCAACAATCCCTACTTTCTAAATAAACACATTATTATAATTCATAACTACATGGGCCTTCTTATCTTCTGATGCAATTTCTCATAGAAAAGCTATTAGTTCCTGTGATAAAAAGTCAAATGACACTTTGTTTGCTTAGCTTCTATATGTCTTCACCAGGCTGCTTACTAAATTTAAAAAAAAATAAAAAGCCAACAAATTTGCTTGTGGAGCTTGCAGGAATCCATAATCCTCTCCCCACAAATCCCTCAACCTTTATATGCAAACCTATGTGCAATGCAACTGAAACCGATCTCTTCCTCCTCTTTTTTAATCTCTCACACACACAGNGAAGAGGGTTTTATCAGCAGAGTGCTGCAATGCTTACAAGTTATCATTCTGGTCAGAATTTTTGTTTGCTATGATTCTGCCTTCATTATCACTGCAACATAACATCAGAACCAGTAAAAAGGGAAATTAATTCAAATAGAAAAAGTTTCTACAAGAAAAAAATTATCTTCTTTTCCCTAGCAACAGGAAATAGGCTTTTAATTATCTACATTCTCACATCAAATTTCAATTAATATACAATGTAATCAATACAGTGATAAAATAGGTTTAGTTATTATGTTTATTCACAGTCACTTTCATCAAAAGAATAATCAAGCTTCATGTCTCATTAAAAAATGTAGCCTACACAATCATTACTTTTTAAATAGCAAAACAGCTGTTTTAGGAATCTTGTGTTTTTTAACGTAATTTAAACAATATACACCCTTGTGATGAGACCCAGAAGTATTATCTCTGTGACCTTTTGGTACATCATCCAAGAAAGTGTCACACTCTACTTCCTACAGAGTTACATACACACATTTATTTTTAAGGCACTGTCAGAGTTAGCAATACAGAGACTGCTGGCCTAGACACACTGGGTCCATCCTGTGATCCATTTATGGGCTCCGTTGGTCAACACAGGGACAATGTGACAGTCTCCATCTTGTCTCCCACCACTCAGATCCTACTATCTAACACCTCAATACCTCACAGCAAAGCTCATTAGCCTTCTCCATCCCGTAACCCTAAATGGCAACTTACCATCCTACCGCTTTCCAACACTACCTGTTGGAAAGCTCATCAGACATACTGATAAAGCTAACGAAACAGCCTTCTGATAATGCTATGAAGGTGATTGAAAAAGTCACAGATGACTCTCCAGTCACTATTTTCTTCTCAGATTTCAAACATCATAAATGTTACCAGACAAGATTTAGCTTTTGTTAAAAGGACAGGCTCTTCCACTGAACCTGTTCTAATCTTTGACCATGTGAAGATCACACAGATAAACAAAGCAGTGGTAATCATCACATAACTTACCACTGAGAAATTTCACCTATGCATATAAACAAATAAACAGCAAAAAACTGTTCACAGTCTCTAGAATGTATTAACATATGTCTCAGTCAGTCAAATCTGTGTTGCTGGTACATACACTTCATATAAAAACAGGCAGCTAACTCTCCTCTCCCTTTTTGTTGAGTTGGATGCTCAGTTACTTCATCTTGTGTTCAGATCTAACCCAACTGATCCTCTGAAATACATCAAAAGCTATAAAGCCATTTATCCAGATCTTAGAAACAGCAAATATTTGAAGTTTTCTCCTTTAGACCAAAAATATCTTCATAAGTTCTTCACCAATAGTTTGTGTTTCTTAATTTCACCACCTTTAAAAAACAGATTATAGAGACTGTCTCTGAAAGAATTCACTACCTAGTACAGACTGTACTGCAAAGAAAGAAGAAACAACACAACAGCTTTTCCTGGTGATTCTTCCCAGGTCCCAATTCAGTATGAAAACTGAGGAATTCATTCCACCCTTAATTACTTAAGGTAAAGATTTCTGGATGAGATACTCCATTATTCACTCACAGTGTTTGGGCAGATAATACAGTGTTAGTAATGGCTACTATGCTAGAACTACAGTGATTTTCACATGTGTGTGGCTGTGTAACATTTTGAAAGGATGGCAGAAATTTGCAGCTTTCTACAGTTGATCATATGCAGTTACATGAGTACTTCTCATGAATAAAGTGCCTGACTTCACTGTTTCTAGTATATTGCACTCAAAGCAATATTGGTTTCTGCCTGTCCTATTGCTTGGCATCACTGAGAAGAGTCTGGTTGCATCCTCTTGACACCCTCCCTTCAGGTACTTACACACACTGACAAGATCACAACTCAGTTGTCTCTTTTCCAGGATAGAGAGATACAGTTTCTCTCAGCCTTTCCTCATAAGAGAGATGCTCCAGCCTCTACATCTCTGTAGCCTGTCAGCGGACTCACTCCAGGAGCTCCATGTCTCTCTGGTACTGAGGAGCCCAGAATTGGACACAGCACTCCAAGTGAAGCCTCAGTAGGGCTGAGTAGAGAGGTAGGATCACCTCTCTCTACTGGCTGTCCATGCTTTTCCTAATGGACCACACTGTGCCACAGGGGCACACCATTGGCTCATGGGTAACACACAATATTTAGCACACCGGTGTAAACATTTTCTGATAATTTTTCATAGGAAAGGCTGCTAAATGTGAGAATGCATTTCAGGCTGTATAAAATACTACTGGGGTTGTTTTGCAATTATATCTCCTAAAGTAAGTGTATAAAATGTTCACTAAAACACAGAAATACCCTTTACAAATACTAATCTGATGAGATCTCAAGAATATCTGTTACTCTTAAGATTAGGCTCATGCAGTTAGCAATAAGTAAGAGAAGTTAAAAAAAAGAAAAAGCCCAATAAACTACGTAACAACAGAAGAGAAAAAAAAATATAGTTGCAATACTTAACTTCCTTTACTTTACAGGCGGCTTCAGCTTTCACCTGAAACAAAAACTGGTAAAGGTCTCTTTTTCCTGAAAATGCAAGAATGATAGATCCACTGTCCTGCAAAAGTATCCAATGGACAGTACACATGAGTTTTGCTACTGTTGCATGAAATTAAAAAGATTCAACAAAACAAAGAACAGTCAAAGAAGCTGTGATTGAACACTGCATTTTGAGTTCTTTAAAAGAACACAGAATTTCTTAGTGAAAATTTTAAATCTTTCATCTGAAAAAAAAAAAACCAACACAAAATCCAACAAACTAATAATGTGCATTGTTTCACAAGGAAAATAAAGGATGGCTGGAAAAAATTGACTTTTTTATTCCCAGGGATTGCAACAGGCCCTAATGCTAAAAACTAGAATAAAAAAATTATATGAAAACAAGGTCACATCGTAAGTACTGAGAAGTACTGAGAAACCCATGGACACAACCCCAGCCAGACACATTCCAGGGTCCTGAGGGAAAGAATGACTGACAGTGATGCCACGATACTCAACAACACATTTGAAAAGTTGTGGCAGTAAGGTGAATTTCAGAGAGATTAAAAAAAGGAAAACAACATGCTCATTTCTCAAAATGGTAAAAAGGAGGACCTCAGGCACTACTGTCCACTCTCACTTCTATGTCCAATAAAATTATAGAAAAGATCTTCCTGGAAGACATATTGAAACATAGGAAGGCAGGGACATAACTGAAGACAGATAACATGGTAATATCAAGGGCAAATGCTGCCAGACTCTTTTGATGATCTTCTACAATGGAGTAACTAAGCTAGTAGCCAAGGGAACCAGCAGACAAGAGAAGAGCAACCCATCATGTACCTAGACTTCTGTAAGGCCTTTGACACAGTCCCCTACAACATTCTTACCACAGAACTGGCAAGAAATGGGTTTGACAGATAGGGTATTAGAATAAGAAACTGGCTAGATGGCCACATCCAAGGAGTTACAGTCAATGACATCAAGCAGAAGCCATTGTGAGGGTGGTCAGACACAGCTAAGAGAACACATTGCTAAGAGAAGTTTGGAAATATTCAAGGCCAGGCTGGATGGGGCTCTGAGAACCCTCATCTAATGGAAGATGTCCCTTCTCATGGTAGTGGCAACTGGACTAGATGATTTTAAAAGGTTCAATCTAACAAAAACCATTCTGTTTCCATTATTCCTTGAAAATTGAAAGAAAATAAATTAGAAGGAGTAGACTTGTTTGTCATTTCAATATACCCCAAGAGATTTTTAATACCTAGACAAAGATCTTCAAATTGCCTGTAACCTCTATTTTTACAGTGATTATTGCATAATCACAGAATATCCTGAGCTGGAAGGGACCCAGGAGGACTACTGAGTCCAACTTTCAGCCCAGTACAGGACAACCTCAACAATCCCACCATGCACCTGAGTGCTATTCAAACACTCCCGGAGCTCTGACAGACTTGGGGCCATGACCACTGCCCTCAATGGCCTGTTCCAGTGCCCAACCACGATCTGGGAAAAGAACCTTTCCCTAAAAACTAACCTTAATCTCCCCTGACAGAGGAGACACTAATCCTGACTCTGTATGAGCATGAGCCTTAAAAAAAAAAAAAAAAATTAATTTTTACAACACTAATTTCACTATTGCACTTACATAATTGCAAACTTGGTTGTGCATCACCAGGGACATGTGACTGCCCCCGTGAACTGAACATTCCCAAAATTGCATTATAGCCCTGATATAAATTTGAATTATTCTGGAATTCAGGTTTTATATGGCATTTGTGTAAATATTATCTACTACTTTAATAATATTATGTCTACTATAATAATATACTATGTCTATTATATTATCAGTTAGCTCTCAAAATTTCAGTTCAAGTTTTCTTACCTCCCTTGAAATGGCTGAATTTTTGTTGCCATTTCAAGCCTTAAGTATGGTTTACTATCATCTACAGACTGTTTTAGACCCAAAACTATAATCAATTGGTCTAAAATGTTTTGACATGAGCTTCAATAGAAGTATAGAAGTAACTATAGAAGTAACAAACATGAAATTAATCTCAGAAAAATTTCTTACAAAATATGAAGAACGCTTATGAAAACATTTTTTGAGATACTCTACACAGGTAAATTAGAACGTTTCACATAATAAAATTATTACTGGGGAGCATTTTAATAGTTACTGCTCTGATAAAAGCTATCTTTTATGCAATCAAAATAGACATTTTGCCATGTTACCTACTGTTCTGAAACATTTTCCTTTCACTCTCCAGAATGCATGGGAGCTTAAGTCACAGACATGATATTGCAATACTAAAACTAAGTTTAAGATTTAATATTGACAGATGACAGCTATTGGTTCTAAAATATTAGGAAAATATTCAGTGCCTCAAACTGAGTGATTATCACCTTTCTTCCAAAGCCAGACTGAACTGATTTTTTGCCCCTGAGAAGGGAGAAAGACAAAGCAGCTGGATGGTGTACCCATTAGCCAGCCAGGGTTATACCACCACACTTAACTGTAAAAATACAACTTCTAAAGACTTAAAGTTCACTTCATGTCTACAAAATAGAAATCCAGATAAAAACCAAACAGTTAATTTCATTTTTTCTTTTTAATATATAAATATTCAATTTTCTGGACAGCACTATTACCTACCACTGGACAACAGTGGCCCTTTTTTCCCTACTCATTACTGAAATAAGACATTAAAATCTCTTCAGAATATATGTGTATGCTATTAATGAAAAAAGCCAGACTAATCTTTACATGCCCTAGACAAGCACTAATAAATTCTACAGATCACTCAGAGAATTCCAGCTGCTGTGTCAGATATAGGCATAATTCTATGATGCATTTAATAAGATACTTAACATGAAGCACATTTTAATTTCACTGAACTCAGTAGGACCCCTTAGATAGGAATTTAGGCAACAGATTATATTCACATGGAAGTTACATGTTAACAAGTTAAGCAGATTCTTTAAAGACATCCATAAATTCCCAACTGATGAAGAGTCTTTGTAGCATCTAGTACAAGAAAGATATTTTTAAAAGGTAAGTAAATGGCAATAAATGAAGATATTCCTAGCTAAATCACGTCACAGTGACACCAAAAATGTCTGATCATATACAATACAATAAAAACCAATTATCACTATACTGACAAGAGAATCTGAACACCAATGAAAGATTTTACCTAATGTAATTGTCAGGGCAAATAAGAAACAGTATTTCACACCATTATACAGTTTCATGCCCTGCTATAGACACATAAACACATATCAGCTACTGTGGAGTTTTGAAATAAATAACAGACAAATGCACAAAGAAAAATATGCAAGAGGATAAACGATCAAAATTGGACTATGCTATAAGAATCTACAATCCTTTTTTGACAGAACAGTTGATTTTTTTAGGCACAGTATTGAGATACTGTATTCTTCAGTAAAGCACCACAAAATTGGACATTAATAGTTAAAATCAAAACAAACTGACCATTGTAAGAAACATAAACACATAACAAACTATCCCAAACTGAGCTGAAAAAAAGAACTGCTATAAAGCTACATCAAATTTATAATGTAATTCTTGCAGGATCAGCTTTGGGATTTTAAGAATTCTAATTATTCACTTGTCTCCAGGAAACAGAATTAGCTAATGAAATGTTCTAATGTTGATACAAAGCTAAAAGGAATTGCCTTTTGTTATGGTGGAAGTTGTTGCTATTATAGAGAAGGATCTGAATACTACATTAAAGAAATTGGATCTAGGGTACTGAAACACCTGAAATAAGAGAGGTCTCTACTGTAAAAAGTACAAGATAAAATGCTCAAAGACCACTGTAAAGGGAGGATGTTATATCCCACAGAAATACACATATGTATATTAATTAATCGTGGAATTACTATGACAAACCAAAGTAATGTAGCTGTTTCAAAGGCTAAGAAGCCTATGGAAAGAATATAATTTCTTCACAGAGTTGCACATAAACTAACGGCTAATGATAAAAAAAAAATAAATTCTAGTCTTTGACAGTATTATATCTTAAAGCTTACACAGATCTCAGTTACCCATGTGCAACAAGAGGGTACTCCACATGGAAAAGGTAGAGAAAGAATTTACCAGGGTAAGGAAAAGTGATTCTGTGTTCAGCGAAGACTCAATAAGCCTATAAAAAATAAAGGCTACCTGCTGCTGGTAAGTGCTTTGGAAAGGAGAACAATGAGCCTAGTAGATAAATAGAATAGAATAGGTTTTATTCAAATGATAAGCACAGTTATTGGTTCCAAGATATGGCTACCTCTCAAAGGACACCAACTTCTCAATTTACCATTTTCAGGACAATAATTTATTTACTGCCTTAAATAGCTGTTCATCCCTTAGGACCCTTCTCGGCATCTTTCAGCTAGAACCATGCAAACATTTCATCTAGGATTTACCACATCTTAATCAGCAAAAGAATAAATGTCTGAAAATGCTTCAGTGGGAAGGGACCAATGGAAGGATGGAACATCAGAAAATCAGGAATTGTAACACAAAGCTACCAACATTTAGATTAAAACTTTTCAAAAGCAGATGAGTTTCTGGGTGGGTGGCTGCCACTCTCATTAATCATCCAGTAGTGCTGATTGAGCTTTATTTCACAGATACAATGTGACAGAGAAAACTAAAAAGTGCCTTTTTTCCTCCCTTCATTTTCCCCTTTTTTTTTTTCTGACTGTGTCTAAAAGGTTAAAATAACAACTGTGATATGAACTGAACAAAAGCAAGTGTAGACTATACATTAGAAATAATATGAATTATCAAAAGAATAATTTCTAAAACTGATTCAAAATGAAGCTGAATGATTTACAGCTCTGTAAGAGATTTATTCTAATGATTAACAGACAAATTTTACCAATCTACAGCATAACATGCACCACTTCCATATCAGTATCATATAAATATCCTTTAGAGATACCATTTCCAGAACACCTGCCTTTGCAAAACTATGTGAAATGGAAAAATGACCCATGACAAAACAGAGCATCAAAATGAACTAGAACAGGTACTTTTTCTCATTCATGTTTAGTTACTGACTTTTAATTTAATTGATCAAACTATATGGGATTTTTAACTCCCAGTTCCCCACAAAAATCAATGGGAACTGGACACCCACCTCTTGTATGCCTTAGAAAATCCCCTCTTTGAATTATTTTGTCAACAGAAAATGTATTAAAAGAAAATAAAATATCATAGAAATTTGCTATCAAATAAATATTAAGTATTTTACAGTAAGTATGAATGATTAGATCAGTTTATCTTATTAACCTGGTACAATAGTTCCCTATCAGATATGGTATAATGGTATTTCTTGTTTAAAGCAAAATTATACTAAAATTCTTTGCCCCAAACATTTTAGTAGAGAAAAACAGTGAAAAACACAGCAAACCTAAGAGAGGCAAACACTAACAATAAACCTTGCAAACTTCCAATGTCATGGAATGCATTAAAACTTCAAAATTACTAAAATACCACTAAATTTTCTGTATCTTAAGAGCAAAATATTTATTTTGTGAATTAAAAAAAGCAAATGTGCTTTCTTTAATGTGTGCTGTCTTTCAAGAACAGTTCAGTAGGCAAAATATATTTTGTATCCTTCGATCAGTCTACACTGAATATTTAAAAATATCTACAACCAGTTGAAACAGAAAAAAAAAAGAAAAATGATAAAACAAACAAAAAACCTTAAGTAATAGTCTGCGAATAAAAAGTGAAACAATAATTAAGATAAAGAAAATTATAAAGACATATGGTAATACTACCTTTACATATTTTTTCAAATGGAAGTCTTACTTCCTCCTTTGTATGTACAGTAATAATTTCTAATGACACCTTCATTATATTTGCAGCTTTGGCACTAGAACCATTTGCTTAGAATAGCAGAATGAAAAACAAGAACTATGGTTAGTAATTATGTGTGATACCATTTTGTCCAGCTCATGTGTTACGGTGCTTGGAACTAACTCACCAGGATACAATTTGTATTGTACAATGGAACACAGGGCAAGCTTGCATGCAAAACTGAATATTCACCTAAAACAGGTTAGTTCATTCAAAGTACATCAACCATTCCCAGCTACCTGGCTTGAATACAGTCTACATAGCGATAAGTATAGCCTAATGCTGCTTCTGACTACTGCTTCTTGGAAAATGTTATGAAAATGTACAACAAAACTATATACTGAGACACCACAAAATCTAGGCTGACATCAGGATGCTTTTCTTCCTGTTTTCTTCAGACAAAATGTATTGGTATTTCAAACCAATCTTCCAAAAGCAGGGTTGTAACTGTACATTAACAAACTTGTCAAAATTCCATATTACAAAATCCCTTGCAAAACCCCTTACACACCCTACCCCTCAAAAAACCTGTGTAAGAAAACAGTAGAAATAATAATAATTTAAAAGTTTTAGAAGAATTAAACCAATATATATTTCAGTCGAGGAAATTAGCTGTATATCTAAACAATCCTGCATCAATTTACTTAATAAAATTCATAGATTAAATCCTGATTTCTGTGACATGTTTTTTTTGTCATAAGATATATAGGTAGTTTAAATCTTTATTTAGTATAGTTCTATTCAAAGTTCTATTACATATTTAAGAATATGTATTATATAGTAAAAATTTTGCTTGCTTATATTCATTTGCTTTTGACACAGACAGCCTTGAGAAAGGATGAGAGAAAGGAGCATTTTATTTGTTAAGTCATCTACATAAGCCTTATGTCTCTGCTAAATGCCTTTATCAAAAGATACTGTTCTGGACCTTACTCAATCTCTAGGGGTATCTTGACCAACAGGACTCCAGCAGATTGGCAACCCAGGGGAAAATAAAGGAACAGAAACAATAGCTTTACCTGCAGGCTGTAAAATTTTGTTAATATATGGCTGTCTGGGTTGGTCTCCAAAATCACAGAACTAAGGAATGCATGCCACTATCAGTATAGGGAAGACATCCAAGTTCCAACAATCAAGACTTTTCTCCAGCTGCTACTGGTCCAAAAGCACGTTGTAGGGCAAAAAAAGAAAGATAAATAAATTGAGTAACTGAAGACAGTTACAGTTGCCATATCTCAAATGGAAGGAAGTAAAATAGGAGATGGAGAACAGAAAGAAAATGGTGCTTACATCATCTGGTATTACTACAGATTGACCTCTTTTTATTTCTATGATGTCCTGTAGCACTGACATACCTACTCCACATTCTGACAAAAGAAGAAAAATCACTTATGTGAGCATTCAATGAGACAGCATGTTAAAGGCAGGGGGCGGCTGGTACAGAGGCAAAAGGGAAATAATGACTGAATGTCCAAAAAATTATGCTCCAAGCTGTGAAAAGTGAAACAGTATCAAGAGAAGTCACAATAATGCCACGATTAGAAGTGTTTGCATGACCTGATGTAAATTAACTGATTTAATGAAATAAAAACATCCCTAATCTGCAGAAGACAGTAAGTACTAAGAATTTTTGTGTAATTGCAATTATTATAGGCTGGTTTATTATGCAAATGTAGCATTTTATATTACCAGTTGCATTATTCCTTGTAATTTTATTATTTTATGCCTAAAATACAAAACAGGTTGCTGATAAACAGCACAGAAGTAATATCTCTTATTTCTCACTTACTAAAGTTTCACTTACTGTGATATTATTTGTAAATATTATTCTGTCATCTTCTTACAAGACTTGGGCCTTTCAGAATTTCTAGGAACAAATTTAATTATTCAGCTGTAACAATAATTTCATGACCAATGAATAGTTCAATCAATTAATATCTAACAATTCAAATGAAATTAACACAAACTGTAAATGGATCCCTCTCTTTATGAAACCTACCAGTAAAGCTCTTTGCATTTAGAGGTTACTACAGCATGTTTGCACGAAGAAGCTATTTCTAATACATTTTGCCCTAATCCCAAAGTAAGAAAAACGCAAGATAAGGGGAGAGATGGAAGAAGCTTTATCAAGCTTCTAAATCAAAATGAAAACATGAGGCATATTGTCCCGGTTTGGACACTAGGGGGCATTACTAGAAGACAAGAGACATAATAGTGAAGACAACACAGTAATTTATTGAATATATAGAATAAAGATGTGTAAACCACTAACAAAACAGTAACCTGCCAATGATAACCACAAAAAGAAACAACCCCTTTGCTGCTCTGGGCCAGCTGCTGGGCTGTGGAAGGAGAGGAAGAAGGAGTGCTGCCATGTGGGCAGAGCTGGGAAGGTGATGCGGCACCTTCACCAGAGCTGCTGGAAAAATCAAGAAAGTGAAAGGAAACCCGGGGGGACCCAAGAGGAAAAGATACCACACTGCTGTCACTGCCACGTGAAGCCAAGTGGTCCCCTGCTCAAACTGTGGTAATACCGTGCTGCTGCCCACACCGAGGGAGAGCCAAGAGAGCAAGAGATTCCATTTCTGCTCCTTTTATAGGGTCTCTCTTCTCTTCTTTTCTTGTTCTCCCTTTCTGGTGCACGCCACTCTCCCACTGGTCGGCAGCCTGGTTTGGTGTCACACGGCACTGGGTGCTGTCTCCTCTCTGGATCTCACCATGAGGCAAACATGGCGGTATTTGACACCAAAACTGCTTGGAGCAGCCACCACCATGGGAAGGGGCTGCCACTGCTGCTGCCTTCCACAGCACTGCGAGGACCCGGGCACCCAGAGGCACCAATGGCACTGTCCACAGGAACGCTCACCGCCCAGTACGAGAGGGGCTGCCACTGCCACCCACCTCCCCGCCAGCACCACAGGGACCCAGGCACAGGGCGGCCGGAGCAGCTGCTCTGCCCGCCCGAGCCATGGTGCTGGCCTTGGGCTGCCCCTGCTCCGCGTACCACTAAGGTGATGCCCATTCCGCCCACGGAAAAGAGCACAGGAGAAGAAAGGAAAAAGTTTTACAATACACTCCCTCCCCCCCCCACCCCACTCCAATCCCTCCTACCCATCCAACCCACAACAGTATATACTTTGATGTGACTAAAAGACAGGCTGATACAATATTACAATATTTCTCAAGTTTCATAACTGTATTTATTTGTTGGATACTTTTTTTAAATATCTTCAACATTCAGATTAGATTTCAATCACAATGCCTCACTTATAATTCATTTAATCCTATTCTTTATACAGAAAAAGTAGTTAAATAGGATGTCAGGAGAGGATAACACATAAGTAACAAGCATATGTGTTGTAACAGAATACATATTTTACTTAGGGATTTCTAACTACTACTGTGAAAAATTGTCTTTATATTACAGTAAGAGAAATGCTTTTCAAAACAAACAGATTTCACACACTTTGAATATTAAATAACCCAAAACACTCTCTGAAGAAAACTGTTCTAGAATATCATCTATACTGAGATGGTAACTCCATGAGGTTAAACTAGACAATAAACCTGCACAAAATTTGGCTGTATTAAGACAATTTCACTACTGCATAGCAAGAGAGTAATTGATGCCACATGTACTTGTAAGCTTGCTATAAATGCAAAAGGTAAAAGAACATTTTTATAATCTACATGCTTCCATGGAAGTAAGAGCTATATGAAAAACATATCCACAAAAACAGTAAACTATCTTTCCAGCTGTCACCAGGCTTGCCTTTCCTAAGGAAAAAAAGCTCTTCTATTACTAACCTATTGCATAGATACTAATGTAATAAATATTATTTTAGAACTCCTTTAGTATGTAAATTGGTGTTAAATATTGTATCTGATCTGCACTTGACCTTCTTTCTTAATAGCCAACAGTAATTAACATGCACACCCCTTGCATATATAACTCAGTATAAGTATGTTACATTTCAACAAAAAGGTTGCAACAGATATCAAATATATTGATTTGCTCACATTATTCTTATATGCATCTGCAAAATTTGCATTTCTAGCTTAATTTGACAACTTGTTTTTCACTACCCATTTCTGAGACTCTTTCACAGCATTTGAGCTTATCTTAAGCCTTGAAACTGATTTATTTACCAGAAATATTCTTCACTCAAATGCAGAATTCCAGTGCAGATCTTTCTTCCTCTACTGTAATTACAAAAATTTTATAGAAATACTTCCTTTTGTACTCTGGATATCCATCAATTTCTGCATCAGATTATCAGATGAACAGAAAAATGCATTTGTCTTTTTTTTCATTTACTTGTTTTTAAGTAAAAGTTTGAGGTAGCAGTAGCTGAATAATCATTATTTGGAAACATCACACCATTAAACCTAAGTTCCTATACAAAGCTGATATTTGTATTGTAGGTAACACCACAGGATTAGTATTTTCAGCAGAAGGAATAGCTGAGGCCTTCAAATCTTCTGTTATCCAATCTGTCATTTCAATTAGTCTGAAGTACCCACATCTAGTTGGAGGGTTTTTTTTCCCATCAGTGTGTGCGACATTTCACTGATTAATAACTAAATACAAAAGAACAATTTCATTCTTGTGGCACAGTATTATTTTCACCTGTGGAATTGTAACACTTAAAAGGAAAGCAAGAATATTCACATTTGTTCGTGATCAGCCCTCAAATTCATCATGGCACAGTAAAATAGTCAGCCTGGAGGAATCAACAGGAGTGGTTTTGCATTTCATAACTGTTTTCACCATCATTAAGCAGTTTCCTTATCATTTTGCTGTACTTAAATTCCATTTCTTATAATTAGCCTCCTCACAAATGGAATTCTTAAATTACATGGCTTCACTGCACACTACAGGTCAGTCATTATAGGCCAAAATGTATTACTATTTCAAACCAGTGAGAGAGATAATGTCTTGCATTACAAAGCTTCAGTCACCACTGGGCTACTCATTCAATTTTAAAAACAAACTAGCAATTCAATCTAAGAGGAAATAGATAAAAAAAAATAATTTTATGATGAATTATTATATAAATTTGATGTAAACACAGAATCACAGCATGGTTTGGGTTGGAATCCAAAGAACTTAAAGATCACCTACTTCCTACCTTCCTGCGTGAGCCAAGATACCTTTCACCAGATCAGGCTGCATAAAGCCCCATCCAGCCTGGCCTTGAACACTTACAGGGATGGGGCGTCAACGGATTCTCTGGGAAACCAGTTCCAGTGCCTCACCACCCTTATAGCAAAGAATTCTTCCTGAGATCTAATCTAAATCAACCTCCTTTCAGTCGAAAACCATTCTACCTTGTCCTGTCACTACATACCCTTGTTAAAAGTCCCTCTCCAGCCCTTCTTTAGCCCACCCTTTAGTTACCAGAAGGCAAGTCTAAGGTCTTGGAATTTCCTCTTCTCCAGGCTGAAGAGCCCCAACTCTCTCAGTCTGCTTTCTTAAGAGAGCTGTACCAGTGCTCTGACCCTCCTTGTGGCCCTCCTCCGGACTTGCTCAAACAGGTACATGTTCTTCTTATGCTGAGGGTCACTCAGTTGACACAGTACTCCAGGTGGGGTCTCACAAGAACAAAGTAAAAGGTGGCGACCATCTCCCTTGGCCTACTGATACACTTCTTGATACATAAAAACATAAATAATAGAACCTTAGAGCTTTCCTTCAACTTAATTTAAGCAATTTTGGCAACAGAATGCTGCAGAATTAAAAAAATTAGGTGTAGACACACATCTTCAAATATTACTCTTTCCTGTGTCACAAACTTCATTGAAAATCAGGAAAGTAAAAAAAATAAAGAAATATTAATGAAAATCAATTCAGGATTGAAAATAAACCTGGTTTGAAATGAGAAATTTGTTTGGCCTGACATTCAGTAGGAAAATATGTCCTCATATACAAAAAAATACACTTTCACACACACACACACTTACTAGAACAAGTCCAAGCAACTAAGAAAAGAGTGTATTCTGTGCATTAAACAATTCCTATTCAGTGAACTCACAGTATATCTACTTTAGTAAAGTAGCAAATGATACCAACTTTTTAGTCTATAGCTTTTCAAAACTGTTTCCCATAGTAAATTCCCAGTGAAACTGGAGGGTTGTCACTTACACAGGTTTACTCTACACTGGGTTAAGAACTGGCTGGATAACCAAGCTCAGAGAGTGGTGGTGAATGGTGCCACGTCCATTTAAAAGCCGGTCATTAGTGGGGTCCCCCAGGGTTTAGTGCTTGGGCCAGTTTTGTTCAATTTATTGATTATCTGGACGAGGGGATGGAGTCCATCACTAGTAAGTTTGCAGATGACACCAAGCTTGGAGTAAGTGTCAATCTGTTAGAGGGTAGGAGGGCTCTGCAGAGACACCTTGACAGGCTGGAGAGATGGGCTGAATTCCACAGTATGAGGTTTAATAAATCTGAGTGCTGGGTTTTACACTTTGGTCACAATAACCCCATGCAGAGCTACAAGCTGGGGACGGAGTGGTTGGAGAGAGGCCAGGAGGAGAGGGACTTGGGAGTGCTGGTTGATAGGAGACTGAAGGTGAGCCAGCAGTGTGCCCAGGCAACCAAGAAGGCCAATGGCATCTTGGCCTGTATCAGGAATAGTGTCGCCAGTGGGACCATGGAAGTTATTCTTCCCCTATACTTGGCATTGGTTAGGCCACATCTTGAGTACTGTGTCCAGTTCTGGGTCCCTCAGCTTAAGAAAGACATTTTGTTGCTGGAATGTGTTCAGAGAAGGGCAACGAGGATGGTGAAGGGGCTGGAGTACAAGCCCTATGGGGGACGACTGAGGGAGCTGGGCTTGTTTAGCCTGGAGAAGAGGAGGCTCAGGGAGACCTTATTGCTTTCTATAGCTACCTTAAGGGAGGTTGTAGCCAGGCAGGGGTTGGTCTCTTCTCTCAGGCCCCCAGTGACAGAACAAGAGAACACAGTCATAAGCTGGGTCAGGTGAGGTTTAGGCTGTATATCAGGAAAATCTTTTTCACAGAAAGAGTGATTTCCCATTGGAAATGGGCTGCCCAGGGAGGTGGTGGAGACACCATTCCTGGATGTGTTTAAGGAAAGTTTGGATGGCATACTCAGTGACATGGTTTAGATAATGGGATGGTGTTGATTAGGTTGGTAAGATAGGTAATAGGCTGGACTTGATTATCTCTACGGTCTTTTCAACCTTGTTAATTCCATGTAATTCAGTGTAACACAGATACCTGAAAAACAGATACTTCAAATGGCAGGGATTTTGATTAAATAGAGTTTCAATAGCTTGTTTAAAACTTACTACTTGTATATACTAAGCATGCACAAGAGTCTTATTTTTTAACTGACACCCAGTCAGCTTTTATACCTTTTATTTTAAATGCACCAAATTAATTTGTCAATGATTTACTTACTGTCTTTGGAACTCTGATGAACTGTTTCACACAGCGTAAATTGAGACGAAGGTGTAACTCCCAGACTCTGTCACTTTAATAGGATTTTTCCAACTGATTTAATTTGCTCAGGATTTCACCCACACACTTAAAGACATTTACTATATAGACAACCGAATGTATATTTATGAAAAGAAAAAGATCATTTCTT
Source organism: Neodrepanis coruscans (assembly GCA_013400695.1). Lineage (NCBI taxonomy): Eukaryota > Metazoa > Chordata > Aves > Passeriformes > Philepittidae > Neodrepanis > Neodrepanis coruscans. Next base: position 83,407 of record VYZS01102579.1, read on the forward strand.
CAGCCAAAATAAGTACTAGGCTTCTCAGACCTCAATTACTCAGTTCTTTGCTATATTGTAAGTGCGATAAACGCAGAATTTGCAAGGGCAGACTCTAGTGTTGTATGTTATCTATCTCTCCTACTTGTTTTAGTCTTATTATGGCATATAGTTGTGTTAACACCTTTCCTTTCCATTGTGAATACTGTGATGTTCTTTTTTTTTTGCAAAAGAAATCTAATCTATTATTAATCTGGCATTTTTTCTCATTCTTTGTTGTATAAAAGAAATATAGTACTTTTTTGCTAGTATGAGGTATCCTATTCTTATCCCTATTTCCATAAAATTAGTAGGCTTAATAACACTTTACTTACATAGTCAACAGTCAAAATTATTAGGGGCACACTGAAATTTAGCAATCAAATTTCATAAAACCATGGATTCACTGAAGCTGCAGTCACACCTGTAGAATGCCTAATTCAAACCCAGCTGAGACGCAGGTCAGCTACATAAGCTTGCCCAGTCATGCTTTGTTCAGCTTTAAATATCTAGAATGGAGTCCACAAACAATATTACCAACCTACACCAGTGCTCAGTCAGTAATGGAGTAAGAGTAGGAAAAACAACAATAATTATGATTAAGATAATTTCTTATATTTAAAAAAGATTCTTGCGCCTCTTGTGCTGTCAACCAGGCATCTCTGAGAAGAGTCTGGCTGCCACATCTTCATACCCTACTATCAGGTATTTATATATATTCATGGATAAGATCTCACTCAGTCTTCTCTTACGAGGCTAAGCAGTCCCTAAGAAGTTCTCAACTTCTCTTTGTATTAACAACGTTTCAACTCCATCACTGCCTTTGTGGGCCTTCAGAGGACTTGAGCATGTTTATGCTTCTCTTGTGCTGAGGAGCCTAACACTAGACCCAGTAGTCCAGATGCACCTTGCCAGTGCTGAGTAGATTAGAAGGATCACCTCGTTCCTGGAAGATGTTTGCCTTATTAGCCACAGGGAAATACTAATGACTTATGGTGAACTTTTTTGTCAACCAGAACTCCTAGGACCTTTTCTGTCAGTCTGATTTAGATTATGGGATGGTTTTGGGTAGGTAAGTCAGGTAATAGGCTGGACTTGATGATCTCTATAGTCTTTTCCAACCTTTTTAATTCTGTGTGTATTCTGTGTATTCTGTTTTCCCAGCTGGTCAGACTCCAGCATGCAAGGGGTTGCTCCTCCCCAAGTCCACGGCTTGCCACTTCCCTTTCTTGGACTTCCTATCAGCCCATTTCTCTATCCTGCTCAAGTCCCTTGAAACAGTAGCTTGTGCACAGTTTTGATAAATTATCTTATCTAGGGAAACAAATGCAATGAATTCTCCATTTTCATTTTATTTCACTAACGAACCCAAGGGCGAATGTTAATCTGAAGTATATGCAAATGAATCCCTGAGAAAATGCAAAAAAAGGATACTGAAAATATTCAGACATAGATTAACGGAACGGTCATTAGAATTTTAGCAAACTCAGGAACAGCTCAGGAACTCCAAACTCAGGAACTGCTCAGGAACTGCTTTATTTACAAGAAGCTTCCAGGATTGAGTCATGGAATCATTTAGGTTGGAAAAGACACTAAGAACATTGAGTCCAAAAACGTACCCGACACTGCCAGATCCACCACAAATTCTATTCCTAAGTACCACAACTACACAACTTTTAAATACCCCCAAGGATGTTGACTCAATCACTTCCCTGGTCAGCCTGTTACAGTACTTGATAACCCTTTCGATGAAGAAAGTTTTCCTAATCTTAAGTATCTTCCTTGAAATAAAAATTGCCAACTCTGTCATATAAGCCTGAGAAATCAGCCACTGCCAATAATTTAGTTTTCAAAAGATCACTATTTTGATTCAGTTCTAGATGATCAGAATGAGCTGAGGAATAGTTTGAGCAGTACTAGCTCATACAATATTAGCTGACACAGTATTAACTGATACAGTACTAGATGACCAAAATTACTAGCAACAAATTTTCAGTCACTGAACTTGGCACACAGACTCAACATTATAATTCAGAATATGGACAGGTCAATGTCTAACCTGTTATTACTAAAGCAAAATATTAACCATTCTGTACCCAAAATACCTTTATTAAAATACACATTCACAAAACAAAATCTACACAAACCCACGAGCAATGAAATTGCTAAAAAATCCACTCAGATCTCTACAATGATCTCAGTTACATGGTTCATTGGCCAGCATTAACTAGCTAGTCAGCTTGGTATTGTCTCTCATTTTTCACTGACACACATATGATGCAGTTTGTCTGAAGGTACAATGACAGGGTAGGTTAAGCCCTTCCCACTGCTATTTATGTTGGAGACCTACAGTGCTGTGCACTGACTTCATGCCTCTTGACAGCAAAAAAGCCACAAATTAAGAACTGCACGAAGAACTGAAATGGCAAGGAAAGGAAAGCAGGAAAGCGCTAAGCTTTGCTGTTTCTTAGCAAGGGATAAGTGCCAATCATTTAATTATTTAATTACCTGGTCTAATTAAGATAATGAACAACAGCAAGACTACGATCAATTAGGTTTATCCAAACTTTCTATTTTTAGGATAGGACCCTGAGAACTACATTCATCTTACAGGTACTTTGTGAGAAGGCTGTGCAACTTAAGTGTGAGAAAAATTAAAACAGAATCAATGAAATGTAGGAGTTGCATTAAAATTTTTAAAAAGTATGCAGAGAAGAAAAAAAACAAACAACAAAACAACTTTGCCACAACAGCAACTCTGCAGACACCACAGTCTAGTAAATTAGATAAATATGTTATATTTTAGCAAAACACTGATTCTTAAAATTCTTTGCAGAGGTAAATGTAATTTTTCTCTTTTTTTTTTAACAGAAGCTAAAAATAGAATGCCTATTCACAATTACACTCCCTTTTGAAAAGGTCTGTCTAGTCTAGACAGAAAAATTAGCTTCCCTTCTTTTTTATGTCATTTATTAGTGCTTAACTGTTCTTCATTGAAAGTACTGAAAGACCAGCAGAAAAAAAGTCTTGTCTATCTGATTGCTTGTCTGATCACACACAGATACCACCAAAAAGATCTTTGTGATCTTTGGAAACATTCTGGTCAAGTGAAATACCAAAATCAGAAATAAAGTGAGAAAGCATGCCAATTTGAATATAAGGAAAGTGAAGTGTGTACTGCTTAAGCTTTAGGTTGTAATGCTCCTTTACGGCCTCTAATGAGATTCTGCAACTTAAATGAAATTTTTTTAGTGAATTTTTCAGTCTATTATTTGCACACAGCTGCTTCAGCTTTGTTTCTACTTAATGATGCATGACTGACATTTCTGTACCAGATTCCATGGACATTTATGGAAACTGTTGCTTATCTCTGACATTAAGAGAAGAGTGACGAAGCCAGCAGAAGAAAGAATAAAACCAGCTGAAGGGGAAAATGGATGCATAGGAAGAGGCAGAAAGGGTAAAAGAAGGAAACGTGAAATCTGAATTGCTTCACTAAAAGAGTGAGGCCCACAGGAAATTCACAGCACAGTTGAAAAACCAGGATTATCCCTCTGGTGCCACAGAACATAGAGTGGTGAAGTTTAGGTATAGCATGTTGCTGACATGTTGCTGGGCTTTGCAGGTATACAGGTACACAGCAATCCTTCTGCATTCTACCCAGGCCAGTAGAAGAGTACTTCCTCACAGCAGAATGCATACCTTTTCAAAGTAGAAAACATCCTCCCATCTTCAGTCAGCATACACTCCATCTTTTCCTGAAGAAGACTGGGCCACAGACTGTAAGCAAAAAATAACCCACGGACAGTGCAGGGACAGTAAACCTGTTGCCCCAAAGGTCAGCAAGAAGGCTGAGTATTCAGACTGTGACAAAAAAAAGGACTACTGGTGAACCAACACTATTTTATAAACCACAAATTCTACTGACTTTGTGCAACTCAGGGTATTTTGGCAGAAAGGAAAAGGTGTTAACCATCAGAGAAACTCTCACACTTCTCTGCGTTAACCATCAGAGAAACTCTCACACTTCTCTAAAAGCTTTTATTTTAGGAGTATTTACAGATAAACACTACAGTGGTGGGATTTAAATTACCCTAAAATACAATCTACAATTAAAAACTATTTATGATTTTATTTCTTATTCACTTTTAAATCATTTCTATGCTAGATGTCTTTTCTGTCTGCATTCTAAAGAGAAAAAAATTATTAAAGGAGTAAAACTTCCTCTCTAGAATAAACAGTAGCATAATTTATTTATCTTAAAGAAATCATTATTTTTGCAATAAGAAATTACTATCACTGAAATAATTTTCTCAGTCCTGCAGATCTTTTCTAAAACTTGAATAAATACCAACCAGCATATGGTATGAAATATTACTTTTTTTTTTTTTAATTGACTCAGTTCTTGGAAACAAATTGCAGTAGACTTCTGAAGTAAGTGGTGTTTGGGATACCATTGAGACCCCAGTGCCTGCAGTACTACTATACGGTCAAAAGCATCAGCTTTCCCAGAAACTGTACATTACATACACTGATGTATTCTCACAATTAGCAAGAAGTGCTTGACTACCTTAGCAACTAATTTTATCTCAAGAAAAAAACCTGAAACCTATTAAAAATTACCAGTAGTGTCTGAATATACTTGATAAAGAAGTACAAGTAATGATTATTAATCTATCTCCTAAAAACTAGCTTTGGGGAGGGTACCAGGGTGACTCAGGCAAATACGAAAGAAACAATATTCCTTTGAATCTGACAGTCTCAGTACAGACCCTTCTCTTGCCTACAATCAGATGTCTAACAAACATTACTTTTGAGATTGATCTATGCATAAAAGCTAGTAGCCCTTTCTGTTTCAAGGTATTTACAGCTCAAGCAGAAACGTTCTGATCATCTGTAGCTGCAGTTTTATGTTCCGTTCACCACCTAGGAAGTAAACAGTAATACACTTAATTAGGAAATACTAATATGTAATTATGAAAAAAATGTTGATACAATGAAGATTGTAAAGGCCACACATTTAACACACTAAAAACTGAGAGGTCTAGATTTGGTTCTCTTAGAGACCCCATTTTTACACTGACTGATCTTTCAAGTGCTTTCTTTGTAAAATGGAAAGACACGACAAAACTATTAACATCAAAGAAATCCAAACTCTTGATCTTCAGGGTCTGAGAATAGTGTGTGTTTTCCTCCAAGGTTAAAGTGCACTTTGCAAGAAGACACTGAGTCATGCACTCATAGACGAGAAAAAATGCAGGCATGCACACACACACACAAAAAACAGACACTGAAGATTTGATGGATCTGCTCAGTTGCAGAAATGCATATTTATTAACAAAGGCATCTATAAATTCTTAGTTAGACAAGTGCACATATTAGAGAGGAACCCATACAAAAATACTGATCTATAACCTACCATAAAAAAGGTTTCATGCATTCCAGACAAAAGCTGAATTTTTCTGGCAAACAAATCAAGATATCTTGTCGCACTTGAGGACCTGAAAATAATTCGTCTAGGAAGTTCTAGTATTTTCGCACAAATAAAATCTTAAAATCCTAAAATTTTACCCATATATTCCTGTTATGGGGTGAAACAATGTTCTGGTTTTTAAAATGTATTGTTTTCCCTTTTCTCCTTGTTCCATATGAGACAGGGGGTTATTTCTCAAAGGGTGTCTTCTGGGGGGAGGGGATGGGAAGGGGGGTGTATCTTTTCAGGGGTTTTAGGGATTGCAGGAGCTGAGAGGTGGGGCATGTTGCTTCTCAAACCTGTGTTTTGTCTTCTATAAGAAAAGAATGGACAGATTTCAGTGCCTTGCTGTCATGGGTCCAGCCCGGGGAGGGAGGCACAGGCCAGTCCCCCAGACCAACGCAGTCCTGGTCTCCAGTCACCCCAACGGGAGAATGGCTCCTCTCTGTGGAGACAGCAGCGGCTTCTGTCCGTGGGGCAGCCCCATCTGCGGGGCGGCCATGACGCTGATGGTGGCAGGGAGGCGGCAGCAGTGCCTGCCTTGGAGTGGCAGGCACAGCTCTCCGCTGCAGTGGCAGTACCAGAACGAGCACTGCAGTGCTTCCGCAGATGCGGTAGCAGCAGCTCCCAGCTACGGCAGCAGCATGGCAGCGGTGCAGTCGTTCCATGCTACACTGGCAGCAAGCATGTATCATGCACATGCTGCCAGCAGACCTCACAGTGGGTGCGTCTTTCATCGTGCTGGCTGCGCTGGCACGCGGGGCAAAACCAGCCTGGGACCGGTGCCATTGTGCAGAGCGCACCCAGGATACCAGCATCCCTCAGGGCACCCTGTAGCGCTGACGCATGCGGTGATGGCAACTCCCCTCCACGGCAGGCTGCAGCCATGAGGCATTTTGGCGGGAAATGCCACCATATTGCCTCATAGGGAAGTCCCAGGGGAGGGAAGGTGCCCAATGCCATTAGCGAATCCAGAGGTGATCTGCGCCAAGAGGGTGACCCAATACCACACGAGAACAGGCACCCCACAAAACCTCAAGTACAGAAGCCCTGCCTCTCTCTTCAGGCTCGTCTGTCGTCGACAAAGCTGCATCTCAGCATCTCCTCTGCTCTCTCAGCCTTTTCCCGTGGCTCAAGCAGCAGCATAGCTCAACCAACAGCAGAGGAAGCACAGGGCTGAGGTTCACCACACGGTTCACCAGCAGTTGTATTCTCTTCCCTTTGGGCCCATGGGGTTTTTTCACTTTTCTATCTTCCAGGAACCCCGGAGTGGAATTTGGCACCATTCCACAGGCCAGCCTCCTTCCTCCCTTGCTCCACCAGCCCAGCAGCCAGCCTGGAGGAGCACAGTTTATCCATTTTGCGTCTTTACTATCCTTTTTTTTGCTGTTGTAAAATAATTTTTTCTCGTTGTTGATTCCATTGCAATCTCTCGTCACTTGTAACACCGCACTTGTAACAATTCCATCTTCTCTATTTCAAAATCAAATATGCAAATTCATGGGCATGTTTAGTTAAAAATTTTGTCACATATTCTCATTTATTCAGAAGGGAAAAATGAGGCAGAAAATTGAAAGGGCACTGGAAATGCATATATGAGTATTTAGCAGTAACTGTAAGTTACATAACTTCGGGAAGAAATGTTCCCTTTTTCATTTTTTTCATATCCTACACTTGATATACAAAAAAAATCCAGAAAGTTTAAGGATCATGTTTATTAAGACTTTAGCTGCTGTTCAATGATCTATATATAACCTACCACTAATCTAAATTAAGAGCAATCATGAATTATCACAATGTTTTCAAGACACCAAATGAGGTCCTGTTCTATGCAGGTACAGAGCTACTGCCAAATAGTATATAACTGAGAAAACTTAATTTTCGAGACTTTCCGCCATGGGAAATACCTTACATTTTTCATGTAAATCTAGAAGCTATTTTTAACATACTCACGTTATCCACACCATTGTATTTACGAGTCTCCAAAGCACAAAATTTCACTGCACAAGTTTTAGAAGTCTGTAATTCACAAGTAAAAGCCAACACTGAGCTGGTAAACAGAATGCAAATAATCAATTTAAGATAACTATGTTTATTTAAAATTTTGATAAATGTCTTTATTAATAAATTTAGCTTTAATTCATGCATTGCAAATTGCAAATCATTTTAAAGCAATCTAAATTATTTCTTTATGACACATTTGATTTTAAAAGGAACTATATACTGTTTTTATTTTAAAGGAAAAGCTTATCCATTTGATCTCAGAAGCCGTTATCTTCCTAAGATGTTGTAGGATCTTTCTGAGTTGCAGTTTGCCTCTATTTTCTAGAATGCAGACATCTTTAGATGGTACAACCCTTAGGTCACTTTCATCAGACCAGAGATACTGAAAAAGGTCAGTGAATGTGTTACATTTCTTAGTATGAATAGTATGTCTGAAGATGAAAGTTTATTAAAAAAACCAAAACTGACTAGGATTTTCCAATAATGTACTTTACCTGTGAATTGTAAAGCATCACAAGGCATCCTGTAAAACAAGTCTAATCCTTGTGTCTCCTGCCCCACAGCAACATACACACACAGAGCTGGCAAACGTGATCTCTGCCATGTGTAACAGTAACAGCATGATTTTCCAAAATTACTAAATGCATTTGCTTAAATGCTTGCCATTTGCATTCATTTCACTATCTAGTTTTCAATTATATCAAATTGTGATACAATTGTGATATAATGTGATACATGAATCTCCAAAGCAGCTTTTCTGGAAAAGTTACAGTGTCTCCAGCAGTGTAAAGAGAAGGTGCCACCTGGGCACATTAGCCTGGCCAATTTCTGAGGTCTGTTCACTTAAAGCTGGCAAAGTAAATTCCATCGTTTACCTGCTTTTAATCAATCTTCTACTAAATTCCCCAAACACCAAAGTTCTATTATTATCGGATAGGTCAATATCCAGTCTGTTTTTACGCTATCCCCTACCCTCAGAATTTTTGAAGACCTCGGCTATAATCCCCACAACCCACTTGCACCATCTTCTCTTGAAATGGAAGAGTCTTAGCCTTCTCAGTCTCTCCTCAAATGGCAGCTATTCCATCTCCTGGAGCATTTTAGTTGTCTCTGAAATGGTATCTAATGGCATCTTACCTCACTCAGAGATAGGTGTATCAGGATGTACTCTAGAATATAAGATGTGGGTGCACTCAGGTTTATACCATTTCCAACAATCTCCTCTTCTCCCTTATCTCCTCAGATAGAATTACCCACAGACTTAAACTAATTCTGTCTTTTACATTAAAAAAAAAAAAAAATGGGTTCCACTTGTCACTTCATTATTGAGTCTAGAACCTTGTTTATTGTCTATAAATGCATAAAATCTTAATCAAAGAATATTCAGATGTATTTGTAAATTGACCTTATAGCATTCTGTTACAATAGTCAAAATGTATTTGACCAGAAGTAGCTAATAAATTATCATTAAATTGTCCTCAAATTTATTGAGCAAAATCCTCTACTGCAATCTCCACTTTCTCAAAATACATATCTATCAGCTGAAATAAGCCTTCAATTTTATAAATAAATTTATTATCAAAGACGGTGCAACATTTTTCTACTCCTGAATCTGTTTCTCTCTTTCTTGCATCTTCTCCAGTCTGATAGCAAAATTTTTAGAATTAGAAACCAGGACTAGATTTGCACTGCATCACACCCATATACGTGGGGTTAATTTGCCTTTCTAATTCCATTCATTCTACCCTTGCTTTTCAATCAAAAGCAAGTTAGATTCAAAACATCAAAAAAAGTCAGATTCTACAGCCTTAACACAAGGAAAATTTTTGGCATCAAAAAATGACATTTATTTCCAGAATGATTACAGTTAAAGATACAATGCTCTTTGTTGTGTTAATTGTGTTGTTTTACTAAAAGAGGAGACCAATTGACTATTTCTTTCCCTAATCCAGGCATCACCTGCCAATGTTCTCAACAATTTTATAAATTTTTCTGAAGTGTATGTGAAATTCTTGTAGGAAAAAAATTACCCAGGTGCAACTGTCTTGGAAATGGCCATACCCAATTAACCCTCCCTGCCAAAAGAAAATTCTTACCAGCTTCCATTCTTTATATCCAAACAGAACAAATTTTGAACTTCTGTTGAATTCTCTTCCTGAAAACAGCTTTGTTGGGAAAAGGCTCTCAAAATTTATTTTTTGTAAGGAAAGTGCATTGGGAGACTCTGTTATTTGGTACTACTTTGCACAGCAAGACCGTGTCCCAAGCATTGCTTACATTCATGTCCCAGAAATTCTTGTAAACTGAAATGACCATATGCCACGCATTTTCATTTCTCCTTGTATGAATAATTTCAAATTTTGTCTTCATCAACATTTTTAAAAAATGAGCTCTGTAATCATCAACTGATAAAATTCTACAGTCGTTTTTATCATAACATACACCCTATAGTTTTGCATAATCCAGTGAAAGCAGCAGTAGCAATTTGTACACAATTTTGTATTTAAACTTGTTTTATAGGAATTTAAAGTCAAGATGTAACTTTATTCTTCACATTGTTACCTTTAGAAGGAAGTAGTCAAATTTTATTTGCATCAACTGACCAACCGAAAGGATTAAATTAAAAACTATTTGATTAGGTATTTCGAACAAATATTGCTTCAAGCAGACACTACTTAGGGTATAAAGATCCTATACATCAGTTATTCCAGGGAGGCAGGGAGTTTACTGAAAGATAGAGTGGACAAAAGTGAACGGTGACCTTCCTACATATGTGCAGATATTTATAATTTGCTAAAGATGTCAGAAATTCACTACTGGAACAGATGCTGCTGCTCAAGATTTTATCTCCATTTCGGCCAGTGAGGGTTAAACCTCAGAAAAAAAGTAAAAATACTTCAAATCATGGCAGCAATTTTTCTGCTGTGTGAATGATGCCTGAAATGAGAGGGTGAATAAAAACCACAAGACAAATGAATAGAGGTAAAGGAAAAGTACAGCTTTTTACTGGGAGCTGATCCACAGCAAAACAACTATCTGCTTGCATTTATAACCTTCAAAACTATCCACCCACTAAAGTGCCCAACCAAAGTTCATCTAACACCTATGTCCTCTTAGTATCCAACCAGATTCCTTCTAATTTCCTACATCCACCTCTTATCTGCCCACCCTCAAAGCATGTCAAGAAATTCTAGGCCTGTATTTTGTCTTGCCACCCTCATTATCATTAGAGAAGAATGTAAGGAAAAGGCCTCACAGGAAAACTTCTAATTCAAACTGTACAGTTGGACCAGAATCCCCAAAAATATAAGGAAAAACCTCAAGGCATCATTTATATATCCTAAAAAAATTTTACAATTTCTGTACTGCTGTTTCTCCTTTCTTTTTCCCTAAGAATTTCCCTATAAAAGACTATATATTATGTACTTCTAGTAAACTTTAAAAGTATGTAGACATATTCTGAAGCAATCCAGCAGACATTGGAATTCACTGGCAGTTCTGACACAGGAATATTAATGACACACATTCCTGCCATGTATATGCCAGTGGTCATTACTGATGCTGCAGGGAATTACACACAGGGAGATAGCTATCCATATTGTAGTTTCTCCAGAAACACTTTCAGCTAACAGATAACCTAAATAACGTGGATTTATCCAACTTATTAAGGCTATTAAACTATAGTTCCCTTATCTAGAGTTCTTGGTGTCTTGAAAGATTGGAGAACCTGGATTTCGTTACTGTTCTATACATGCTCCAGAAAATTCATACTTGGAAGCACTTCACTGCTTCTTCAGTAAGCCATAAGCAAAATTACCAGGGCTTCTCAGAACTCCAGAGTTTACAACTCAGCTCTGTTCAGTACTCTGCTTTTGGGAGGTAGGGATCTACAACTACCTACATTAACAACAGCTGTGAAAGAGACAGAGCAGCAATCTTCAAAGCTGCAGAGATGCAGAAGAACCATTCCACAGTTGTTCTTCAACTAACTATGAAGTTCAAAACTCTGTTGATTTAATTCTGAACCTCTATCTTACAAAATACACACAAATCTTTTGTTCCTATGACATTGCAAAATGTTTGGTTATGTACAGAGTTAACTAAAACATGTTTTTGAAAATTACATATATCGAACAATTTTATTCCTGAAGCAGCTCACAATTTTGCTGTCAATACTTCGTAATTTACATCAAGTTAAACAGATACATTGGTGGTTATCTTGGAACTAAATTAATCCAATTTTCTTCCAAACATGTGATGAATAAATCCTGGTGTATGTACAAAGTCATCTTACCTGTAGTTTCTGCCACTAGGTCACTATGTCTGGAATGATCACATAATGTTTTCACTTTCTCTGATCTCCATCTCAACCATCCCATCAATTNAAGCTTCCTCAGCCCCAAGCCCCCGAAAGCAGTCCATATTTCAACTCTCTTGCATACATCACCATTATAGAAGAAACAGCAATGTAAACAAAGGGCTGCATCTTAAATAAAATGAATGCTATCAGCACTAAAATATACAGAGATGATACTGTAAAAAATTACTGACAAAGAACAGAAAGATTTTATCTTTGGATTTTTCATGCTACTGTCCATAATTGAATGCAGTAATTTCAATTAGCTGTTCAAAGATGTTGGAGTTTAAATATAAACCTAATATGAAACAAATTTAGTCCTAGTTACCAAAGGCACATATAAAAAAAAAGTAATAATTTCCATGTTGGCTTTGTATGCATATAGTGCTTATGAAGCTACTCTGGAATAGTGGGGTTCTTTAGTGTAAACCATATACGTCCACTCGCAAGACTTAAAACAACATAATTGCTTTCTGTAAGTCAATTAATTTAAAAGATCTGTCTCAGGTAGTTTAGTGTTGAAGGCAAGTGCTTAGAAACAAAAATTTTAATGTGGACTGCATCAATGTGTTTCAGCTGGTTGAAGAACATAAAAATTTTTAAAGGGAAAGAGTGGTATTAACAGCAAAAAACACATGTGTTCCTTAAAAAGCAAAGTGAAAATAAAAAACAAGCCCATGGAACAAGAAAAACTACACAGGAAAAACTGTTTTCACCAATACCAAACTACTGTCTTTAGATCCTATTTCAACAAGAATTTGTTTCAATCATCCCAACATCTGTTCTAAGTAATCACTGTCCTGTCAGAACTATTTTAGCTCTTCCTAATCCTAGAGAAGACAGCATGATGGTAATTAACACATATGCATTAGGAGCCAGATTGCTCCTAAAACTAAGCACTATCCACATTTCAAACAATTGGGAATAGAAACAAAATACAACAAATGCATTGTTTACTTTGCCTTTTTACAGTCAACTGCAAATACTTCTGCTGAAGGAAGAAAAAATTGTGTCTTTTCTTCAAAGACAGCATCTCAAAAGAAGCAGTAAAAGAAGAATGTCAGAGCAGAAGCTAAGTAACCAAGAATGAAGGAAAAGCATTAAAGAGGAAGATGACTGGAACGTGGCAGAGAATTCTGAAATGCTAGGGACCAGGGTGGAAAAGAAACAGAATGAGAAAGAATCAACTTAATTACTAAAAAGCAAGATGTAGACTATCTGCAGAAAAATATTTTATTCTCTTAATAAAAATTAAACCTCTTAATTTTCAAAAACTGCGATACTAGGAAAAACCAGAAATAAACCTTTTAGAAGCATTTTCTATTTCATATTTCTTTGAGCTCAGTGATTAACTTGACACTTGGCAAGGTCAGAAAGATACTAGCATCCCATATTAGATAGCTTGAAAATAAATCTGTTATGTATAAGTCTCTGAAACATATATGCTTCTTGTTATCAAACAGATCAAGCAGAAAGCTTGTAGGAAGTTATTTTTCTGCTAGTTCATTTACAAAACATGAAACAGTACTTTTCTGATAAAAAACAAAGCTATATTACTAACATCTTGGTAGATGTGAAGCATTGCCTTAAAATGGTTGCCATCTACACCAAGACACAAGGCACCCAATGAAAAGTACTGTAAACCAGAAGATTGCCATTCCATAAAAAAGAAGACATACATTTTCTCTCCTCAGCTTTCCTTCTCTGTGTGCACAGAAGCTACAAATACTAAACATAAAAAAAGGCTTTAAAACCTCACAATTCATTAAGATTTACATTTCTTATATTTACAAATACACTTCATATTACCAACAGCAAAAGCCAGAAAAGCTAAGGTAATTTTATCACCTTTCAATTTTGCTTACTTTGCTCAGTTAACAGTAAGAATTAACAGTATTAACGGATTAACAGTAAGAATCAAATACTGTTGCACAAATAAAGTGGAACAATACAATCATCTGGTCCACCAGGGAAGGCGGACTTCAGCCGGTATCCTTTGAAGAAGTGGCTGCAGGAGAGTTTATCAGCCCATGCCCACACATTTCACAGTTTCGGGTCCTCCACCATGATGGAGAGAAATAAAGATACCGCATTCCCTCTCACAGCTGTGAAGGTTGTATGTACCACTTCAACAGCATTATGCCAGCTTGTTACTTGGATCCCACTCACAGTGATTTCACAGTGAAACTAGAAGAGTATGAGCTCCTTACCCATTTGCAATAATTCTAGAAAGTCTACAACGCAGTGTCAATATCAGCATATACCTTCTCTACTGCATTACCTTGATGTTAGAAAAATGATAGAGGGCTAAAAAAAACAAGCCAAAACAAATGCATGGCTTTTATATGGTGACAAAGGAAAAAAAAATGACAAAAATTTTGTTCCTTTTGTCTCCCCACTAAAACAACATAACATGGTCCTGCCACTTTTTGTGAAGAAGTTCAAGAAGAGCACTAGACAAAACTAGGGCCTGGGATCCTTTTTAAAAGAACTATAGGTACAGGAGCAAGGGTATCTTCAAGAACAGAGAGACTAACTCCAGCACAGCAGCAACTTTTCTTTAAGTTAGAAGGGTTGATCACTGAAGAAGAAACATCTTTCTGTGTGTCTTCACATAGAAGGCTCAAAGATCCTGTCCTCTCCCTCACCCAGGCCATAAAATAAATACGTGTGTGAAGATTCAGCACATCTTCTAAATAAAGAACTGTGTGTTTAAGACTAAAATGTGACCCTATTGTGAATCTCAAAGAAAATGTTAAAATAGAAAAATGTTAACTTACACAATAAAAATGTAGTATTA
>VYZS01102583.1:6633-35061 GCA_013400695.1 Neodrepanis coruscans
TTGGGCAGTTTTATTTTCTTAGGAATTGGCCAGAGCTTTTTATCTAGGATCTGGTTTTTGAAATGCTCAGCCTAATGAGCTTCTGCACATGGAACACTGTTTTACAAGTGGCTGTTGTGCAAGAGAGCCTGGAATATACTGACAGCACCCTCCAGCATATAATTCCTTCTCATCCTCTTTGAGAGCCATATTGCCACAGGATCTTAGTTTATCTCCCCCAAACTGCTGTTTCAGTGCTATCCTGCATTTCTCTTGAGCAGCCCCTCCTCTCCTCCTAAGGAAGTTAAGCAAACCAGCCTGCAGGGGAAATAAACATATAATGTGGCTTTTTGTGCTGAGCGGAGACAGAGTAAACTCGAATTAATGATTCTGTTTGGGTAACAGCCCAAGCGAAAGAAAACAGTGGAAATTTCCCAGATCCCTCCTGCAACCGGATTTCTTTGCTTTACTCTGGAAAACTACAGCTGGGTAACCGCTTTCAGGAGACAGAGATGTTAAAATTCTGTCCCTTTGGTGAGAAAATGTCACTCTACAGGACACTGAGTAAGACTTCTGGTCAGACCCCATTGATCCACACTGTCTGATTGAACTCATGGAAGCTGGAGCAGAAGTTACCAAGCAAATCGAAGCCAGGAGCGTGTGGGTCCTACTGACAGGCCAAGTCTTGTGGCAAATTGATGTCTCAGAGTACCCTGGTCTTTGCTCAGACTGTGACTGAGCTATCATGGAGCTGCTCCAGAAGTCAGGGGTTTTTTATCCGTCTCTGGAGCTCTACTGATGGGATGTGTTTGGTTTTGTAGGGGGGTGACAAACCTTCTTCTGACAAGTACACTCCTAAAAGAATCTCTTAGAGCCCAGTTGTTCAGCTTAGCCTGTGTTGTACCCTGTGACAATTCTGTTCTGTCCCTAAAGGATTCCAAATACTTCCTTGGGCATTTTTAACCCTTACAAGCTCCACTTCTATCTTTGATAAGTGCCCAGCTACCCTCACAAGCATCCCAAAGCTGGCAGGTAGTGCAAGATGTTAAAAACACATGGGACATACCTGTATTAAAGCAGTGGCTTTTTCATTGTGGAATTGTGCCAAACTAATTATCCTGTTAGCAGCATGGAGCAGTGCTCATGTTTGCACAAATGAAAATCAGGCTGTTTAACCATTATTTAAGTTCTTGTGTCTTGCACTTAATCTGTGCAGTGAAGTGAATGCTTCTTCCTGATAATCTTATTTACAAGGTATAGAAGATACTGAAATAGAATTGTAGAATCATAGAATAGCTTGAGTTGGAAGGGACCTTAAAGATCATCCAGTTCCACCCCCTGACATGGGCAAGGGACATCTTCCTCTATCCCAAGTTGCTCCAACCTGGCCTTGGACACTTCCAGAGATGGGGCAGCCACAGCTTCTCTGGGCACCCTGTGCCAGGGCCTCCCCACCCTCACAGGGAAGAATTTCTCTGTAATAACTCCTTTGCTTAAGAATGTGATGTTGAATGGCAAAGCTTGGATCCTGTACCTTAGGCTGTGTGTATTTAAATAATTTGTAATTAAAACCTGGTGATGGATTTTACAAGAGGCAAGTATTTCCTCACTGTGACTTTCTAAGAGGTCATGTAATGGTTTTTATTATTATATTTACTGTGGAACCTTAAAATAGCCTCTCATTAGTTGCTAACAGAGATCTGTTGGTATACAATGACTCCAAGAAACTGCCCTGATTTTCCACTTTGAAGATGAGCAGAGCAAAATCTCAGTCTTTATTATCTCTATTTTGTGTGTGGAGAGAAACATCTTCATACCAGGGTGCTTTTTATAGAATCACAGAATGGCTTGGTTTGGAAAGGACCTTAAAGATCATCTCTTTCCAATCCCCCTGCCATGGGCAGGGTCATCTTCCACTAGACCAGGTTGCACAGAATTCCATCCACTCTGGCTTTGAACATTTCCAGGGATGGGGCATCCACAGCTTCTCTGAGCAACCTGTTCCAGGGCCTCTCCACCCTCGCAGGGAAGAATTTTTTTCCTAATATCCAATCTAAACCTAATCTCTTTCAGTTTGAAACCGTTCCCCCTCGTGCTGTCACTTCATGCTCTTGTTAAACATCCTTTTGATTGACTCCTCTCCTTTTTGTGACTGACAGGTTTTCCTCTGTAACCTGTGCCACCTTCCCCAGCTCTTGTCACTTTGGCATGCCTGGGTTTGAGCCCCCTTTTCTGCCACCTCTGTGTGGCATATTGTGATTGCTGCCACTTCTCTGAGCTGATTCTGCAGAGGGGTGGTGGGCTGGGGAAGCATTCCTGGAAAGCAAGGCTGTTATGCAAGACAAGATGCTGGAAGAGGAACACTCTTGCTTTGTGTTTTCCTTGCAAGGACTCTCAGGTATTGTTGGTCATCCCACAATTCACTCGTTTTGCATCAGATCCTTTGAAGTTTAGAGCTATAGAGTGTTTGGAAGTGCTGGAAGCAACATCTCTCTTAAGTAAAAGAAAAGAGAAAGAAAGGGAAGGTTGGGAAGGTTTGGGAAGAAGGAAAGGAAAGGAAAGGAAAGGAAAGGAAAGGAAAGGAAAGGAAAGGAAAGGAAAGGAAAGGAAAGGAAAGGAAAGGAAAGGAAAGAAAAGAAAAGGAAAGGAAAGGAAAGGAAAGGAAAGGAAAGGAAAGGAAAGGAAAGGAAAGGAAAGGAAAGGAAAGGAAAGGAAAGGAAAGGAAAGGAAAGGAAAGGAAAGGAAAGGGGAAAGGAGAAAAGAGAAAAGAAAGAAAAGAAAGAAAAGAAAAGGAAAAAAGAAAGAAAAAGAAAGAAAAAGAAAAGAAAGGGGTTTTGAGCCTTTTCTCTGATGCTCAGTGGTGCAGCATGGCTTGAATCAAAAGGGCTAAACTCTCTTCCCCTCAAAACCCCAGGGTGTTCTCACCCACCCCACCTGCTAGGTGTGGTCCTGGCTATACTGTGTGACCACAGTATCCTGGCAGAGTATAGCTGGAACAGCCCAGCCATGCCATGGCTACCACAAGTTCAGGGAAGCTGTGGATGGTTCCTGAGCCCTGCCATGGCCCTGGGTGATATGCTGGTGTGGAGGAAGCCTTGAGGAAGTTCTCCTGTTGCTATTTTAAACGTTGCTGCCGAAGACTCTTTTGCAAAGGTCACAGCACTGAGGGGTGGTGGAGGGGAAAGAATTTATTGTTCTGCATTTGTAACCACATTAGGGCTCCCAGCTACGTCTCAGAGAGCCCGAGTGCTTCCATAATAGGGAAATGAGGGATCATATATTAATCAAGCCGTTGACGAGCAAGTGGAGAGGGCGGCTTGTTGCACACGCTGCTGAGATGCAGCTCCCTCCACAGCAAAGCTCTTTAAAGGCACAGTGTTTACTGGGGGAGTGAGAACTGGAAATTGCGGAGGGAATTAAACCCACGTCATCGCAATTTCCATGTAAAACTTGGCTGGGATGTTGGGGATCACGTGTGGCTGCAGAACGAGGCTCCCACAGCTTTGGGCTGAGTTTGTGAGGAGGATCTCGGCGTTCTGTCCTGGAGGAGAGGAGTCAGGGCTAAGTGTGTTATTCCTGAAGGTGGAGCATCTTTCTGTAGGGGTAGAGGGACCTGACTGTGTCAGCACTTGGTCTCCAGCACCACTTCCTTTTACTTCCAGAGGCTTCCATAGAATTTGCAAGTCAGTCTGGCACCCCTCAGATGCAGCTCTAGCTACTGAGAGATGAGATTATACAGCTGAGATGGTCGTTTTAATTTGCTATTTCCTAGTTAAACTTCCACAAAGTTTGATCTCCATGTGGGGATGTGAATTACATGAATTATAGTTTCATTCCCAGAATAACTCATAGATCCCAAAGGACATTCATATACCTATCCATGCATCAGTTATGCATTTGTAAGCCACTTAAAAAGGCTGCCAGTGATACATTAATTATTTTGAAGATGAGGAACGATTGCTTAAATGGTATTAGCATTTAAAGAAAAACAATATTTGTTTCCCTATTAATTGTTGAGCAAAATCAATTTATCTGTAGTTGGCTACAAATTCATTGAAAATGAGACTTCTGCAAACTGAATTTTATTGCTATTCCTTTCTGTTCCATTATGTTGCCCCAATGTACATAATTTTGTGCTACTTCGTTTATCTCATGTCAGAAATAATATTTCTTCTCGCAAACATTATTTCAGCTAGGAAAAAAAAAAAGATTAATCAGACACTTCAAAAGCCTCATGCTGAAATAACATTTTTTAAAATCCTAGAAGAACAACCAGTGTTTTCTACAGCAAAACTAATTTTTCAAATTCGAGATAACCACACTGGATTCTGAAAGTAAAGGTCAGTTTGAAAAATAGAGAATTCTGGTTGCCTAATAAGGTCATCTTCTTTATACCAAATTGTAATTTACAGTTGAATCAAAAGACATTAATTATTTCTGGCTTGCTTTGAGTGATGATATGAGGCCAGTTGGTGTAGTTCAGATAAAAATAGCTGTTACATTTAATCTGATAATTAATGACAACCTTTATTTCCCCTCACATGGAGCTTTTGAAGTCATAGGAGACTTCTGAGCTCCAGGGGTTGCTCTTCAGCTTCAGAGATGGTTCCTGTGTGGACATTACACTTCCCCAGCCCCTATCACCTTCAAATAACTGACCATGGAAAGCAAAAACCCATCTATAAACCCATAACACCCCACCAACCTCCTGAAACTCGAACAGAACAGGCAGCCTTCGACTTGGGGAGGTGGATCTTGAACATCTGAATTCACTTAGGAGTGAAGAAATGAGAACAACTGTAGTGATGTAGTCCTTGTCACAAAATGAGGGTCTGCAGCACATTTATGAAGGAAAGGAAGGAAACTTATAGTTATTCCTGAGGTAATTGGAGAAAAAATCTGCCCTTAATAGTGAAGGACCTGAACATCTGTGGCCAAGAAGGCCATTATTGTGTGGCCAGCAGGACCAGGGCAGTGGTTGTCCCTCTGGGCACTGATGACAAGTCCTGTGTCCAATTCTGAACCCCTCAGTGCAATTGAGGGGCTGGAGGATGTTCAGAGAAGGGAATGGAGCTGGGGAAGGGTCTTGAGAGTCAGTGATGTGAGGAGCAGCTAAGGGAGCTGGGGGGGCTTATCCTGGAGAAAAGGAGGCTCAAGGGGCACCTGGAATTCTCTGCAATCCCTGCCGGGAGGGGGGAGCTGGCGTGGGTCGGGCTCTGCTCCCAGGGAACAAGGGACAGGAGGAGAGGGAACGGCCTCAGGCTGGGCCAGGGGAGGCTCAGGTGGGACAGGAGGAGGAATTTGTTCCTGGCAAGGGGTGGTCATGCCTTGGAGTGGGCTGATCAAGTTGGTTTGGAGTCTCCATCCCTTCAGGTGCCCAAGGCAGGGCTGGATGTGACACTCAGTGCTCTGGGCTGGGGGACACAGTGGGGATTGGGCACAGCTTGGACTCAGTGATCCTGGAGGTCTTTTCCAACCTTAACGATTCCATGATTCTCTAACAGTCAAGTAGTGATACCCCATTGTGTGTGTACGGATAGGAAGGGGAGGAAGTCAGAATTTCTGACTTGCATAGTGCTGTGGTCACTGCTCAGAGGACTGAAGGGATTGTGCTCCTTGGGTCTGAGGAGGTGATGTCACCACAAGATTTAACACTGAGGTAATACCAGAAAGACCTGGTTCTGTATTAATATTATCCAAGCCTGTTGGTAAAGCAAGGAATTATAAGGCTCCCAGGTGTTCAAGTCTTTTGCAGATGGTCACTAAACTGGAGATTGGCCAGGAGAACCAATGCCTTTAAATTACTTCTCTCAGTCTAGGAAGCTTAGAATGAAATTTATCATGAAGGTCTGTCCCTCAACATGCATAGGTACCATTCTGATGAGCTTTCATCAATCTACTGTGATATAACAGTCTCTTCACACAAACAATTCTCTTTGGATCATCCCATCACTGCAGGGGTGCCGAGGCTAAGCCCTAACACAAGCCTGTCTCCCCAGACCACAGTTTCATGACATGAACCAAGCTAGGGAGGATGAAAAACCAGTGCAGTGCTCAAGGTTCTGGGAGATCTTTGCTCCTAATACCACAAAAAGCAACAAACTGTAGTTGCTGAGCTGGTGAAGGGCCTCTATTTGGCATTTTAGGTAGAAGGAAAAAAAAAAAGCTAGGAAATAAATAAAAGGAGGCAAAGTCATATTAAGGCTCTCTTCTGCATGCCAATACTGCCTTTCCTTCTTCTCCTGGGCTTGGGCAACATCCACTCTCCCAACAATGCCATGTTTTCAGCTGCCTTGTGAAGTGAGAGCCTGCTGGGGAGCAGCAGGGTGACCAAAGGAAAGGCTCAGAGCCAACCTGCTGTGGGTAATGTGGCCCTGGCACTGACTGCAGAGTTTTATTGAGAGATCAGCTGTCTCTTTTCTTCAGCCATAAGGTCTGTTATGATGTTATCTTTCCTTATCTTGCACAGAAGGAAAGGATTAGATTGATCCCGGGCTGGTCCCACAGTGTGGGCAGCAGGTGAAGGGAGAAATTTGCCCTTCTGCCCCCTCAGGTGAGACCCCACCTGCAGAGTTGCCTCCAGCTCACCCTGAATTTATACAGAATGGCCACATGTACTCTTCGTTTTTTAAAACTATTGCTTGTGAGGAGTTAAGTGTGACCTCCACACATCTAAGCACCCATATGTTTTCTCTAGCTGGCTGGTTGCTTTGTGGAGTCTAGTCAGATAAAATGACTCTTCCCATCACATAAAGATAAAGCTAATGCTTCACATGAATGTCAACATCCATGAGAATTCTGCCCATTTTGGTCCTCTTTAATTAGGGACTGTTCTGCCTCATTGGACAGGCTGGTGTAATAGCTTGGGATCAGAGTAGCATAAAGATTGTCACAGCTTGAAAAATCTTCTGAGCAGTGGGAGGTAATGATCCTGCCTGAGGCAAAATACGGCTTCTGGCATGTTACGGGGCACTGTGATTCTGTCCCACACTTCATTTAATCTTTTTTTCCAAACACTGCAGTTTAGCCCCTGAAAAATGCAGTATTTTTATGAGTGTATTCCATCTTCGGTACAGCCCCATAACTCCTGTTAGGGGTGGGCTGGGTGAGCAGGGGTGGAGGGTAACCCTTAAGACATGAAATGCCAGTTAGAGGCTCCAGCCCGTGCAATTTTTCATGCTGAGTGGTTTTCCAGAATGTGACAAGCAATCTCTGCTTCATCTGGAGGATGAAGAAAATCTTCAGATAAATCTGAGTCCCCTTTTCTGCCAAGTCCACCCCACCAGCTTTTGCCCTTCCATGAACACTTTTGGGAAAGACCAGTCTGTTCAGCCTGTGTTCAGTGGTCACAAACAAGACTTTTTGCTTCAGACTTTTGGCCCAAATGGAATAAGCAACGTTTTCTTTTCCTGGTGTTGTCACAATCCATTTTACTTTATAGTTGAAAAGTAAATGAAAGAAATAGCTGAAGGCATATTTGTGGATAATTACACTTGCACCACATTTCTTCAGAGTTTGATGGGTAGATTTGTGTTTAAGATTTTATTGTTTTCCTTCAGCTTCATTATCCATCCTGTGTTTGCAATGGATTATGAGGCTCTGTTGCAGATTACAGGGACAGCATTCTAATGTGGAATACATAGATCATTTTCATCTGCAGTGATGTGAAATCATGATAGATGTGGATAACACCTAATTACTGGGGTTTTTGTAGGCTCTTCTGCTGGGATGACTGCTGCAGTAGTGCAGTAAAACCTGTACCCTGCAAATTGCCTCAGATTTTAGATTTTAGTCCTGCAGCACCAGGCTGGGTTGCTCCTTGTCATGGTGGGACTCATCAAGCACTTGATGCTGTGCTCCAAGGAGTTTGTTCCACCACTGGTCAGATTTGCCTGAATTGACATATGGCCAGGGTCAGTCCCCATTAAACACATGATTTTGGGAAACTCATTGGATACCAGACTTTGTTATGGCCAACCCATGACTTGTTTGGGACTGTTCTCTTCACTTCCCATGTTGACAGTGACCAGAACCCAGCAGGAGCATGGACTGATTCCCCTGGTTTGCCATGGCATGTTCAGAAAAGTGGGAATCTAGGAGAGTAAGAAGTATGAAAAAAATATCTGAATATAGTGGGAAAGCTTAGGAGGGTTTATTTTTTATGGTGCTAATGAAACCAATGCCCTCAGAAAGCAGAAAGTGTAGATTGGTGCTTATCAACCCCATTTTATTTCTGAATCCCACAAACCAACAAGTAGTTTCTGAGGTTAAGTCTTCTGACAACAGTCTTGTCTCTCCTGGCTTCCTCATGTGGGTCTGTGGTAGTCCAGGGATCCTCAGATATCCATCAAGATTCTTCACATAATCTAGAATGTGTAGATGTCAACAAAAGTGTGTGTGGGACAGAGAGTGGGGAGAGAATCCCAGTCAGTCTTTATTGCTACTTAAAGAAAGCTTAGAAAAATTCTCTGTTATGAGAATCCTTGGCCCTTTCCAATAGGAATGAAAAAAGCATGTCCAGGAGTAAAAGCTGTGCCTCACCTGTGCTCTGGTCTGCTCAGAGTGGGAATCCTGGCTTTTCAGATCACATCCAACCTTGTGGAAGGAGAGCTAAGAGTGGGAGACAGTGACTGAAAGAGGGATATTTCCGTGGGCTTGCTTGCAGTTCTCTGCATAAATTTTAGGATTTAAAGAATCAATATCCGGATCTTAAAGATCACCTGGCTCCAGCCCAGCTTCCCTGGAGGGTAGGAACTCATGCTTTTAACCATAACTAATCAGTAAAAAACTGTGTGATATGATACATTTCAAATCTCTGGGTTGCTTTTAGTAAAGCAGCTCAAGGTAAAAGCCAGAATCTTTTTCCTTTAGACAAAACCCAAGTCGGCACATCACCGAATTTTCTCTCCAGACTGACAATCCATCTGTTAAAGTATCCATGTTGTGACAGCAATTCAATAGAAAATGTTTTGGGGAGAACTCCAAGGAAATCCAATCCCAAAATACAGGAAATACCCCATCCAGCTGTTTTCAGTTTATCACAGAACTTAAAACTCTTTAAGCAAATATAGCTGTGTAACTATATATATATTCATATATATTCTCTGCATATTCAAATGTGGATATAGAAAGAGAAAGGTATGTTACACAGGTATGTTAACATACATTATATATAGATGATTTACACCTAGTTTTGTAATGTACATTATGCATATATGTGTAGTCATTATATATGTATTTCTATACCATCTGCTAATGAGGAATTTCTTCAATATCCACACAAATGTCTTGACCCTTTTGAACATTTCTGATTTCTTAATCACAAGTCTAAGTCATGGCTGAAAACTTTTCATCCTTCCATTTCTCCTTAGTGATGGGAAAAAGTGAAATACAGAAAAGGTTCATAAAGAATTTGGGCTTTGATTTCAACAAGAGTGGGTCCAAAAAATAAAAGGAAGTCAGGTCTTCAGATTTTCTGAATTATTATCATCATCTTCAAACATTGTAATTTATTGTATTACAACTGATTTTAAGGCAGTGATGAGGATTCTCATCAAGGAAAGATTTAACTGGCCTGGAAATTCTAGAGTAAAATTATACTAAATTCTGGGTTTTCTTAAGTCTTTAAAATCTTAACACGGGATTGCTGAGTCACTATTGCCAGTTAACACAGTGCTGAGACTTGGCTGTAATAGGAAATGAGTTGTACAAGCCAGATTTCATCAGGAGGCACAAAACCAATTGTGTCTGTTCATCCACCCATCTGGTTTTCCCTATTGACATTTCCAAAGGACAGGAATTTATCTTCTGAAAGGCTAAAATCGATGGATAAACTCCACTTTTATTTTCTGCTGTTAAGTTGCCTTTAAAATACCAAATCAAAATTAGTTCAGATTTCTCCTTGGCTGTGTCACTTCCAACCTTCACAGCCCTTCTACCATGAAAAATAAGCAATAATTGTATTTGAGTACCCAAGTTGTTTGTATTGCTTGAATAGTTACACAAACCATGCAAATTCTTGGATTTAAGGTTATGGAAGAATGATGTCATGTTAGTAGGATTGATTTTCTTCTAAAAAAATCTTTGTTTTGATAACTTAGCTTTTTATTAGACTGTATAATCAAAGTTTTGTTGAGCTCTTAAGCTGATCCAGACTTTCTTCTTTAATTTTCATTGTTCTTCTTAAATGTTCTTCTAAGTGAACATTCATCTCACATTAACATAGCTGCATTTATTTTGGTTGTTGGGGTTAAAATAAAATCAGTCTGGAATATTGCAGAACCTTCCCTTTAAATATTTGCTCAGTTTAGTGTGGTCATAGAAAACAGACACGAAATCTGAGTTCTGAGTGAGAACAAGAAGTAAAGGCACAACATACTGCAAGACTCATGCTGAAATCATGGAATGGTATCCCCCTTTTCTAGTATGAAGGAAAGAGAAAACAGAGAATAAGTTTCTTTTCATTTTAATAATACACTGGAAGTGTTTCCCTTCATTTGCATTCCCAGTACCTGAGGATGAGCATCCCAAAGGCATTAATGTCAAGAATGAAAAGCAAAGGGGTTCAAAATGGGTGAATTCCCCCAACTGCTCTGAGCAGAGCTGTCTATAGACTCCTGGAATGATGCTGGGACACAACTGTTATATAAGTGAGTTTAACAAACAAGTTTATAGAGATGAGAAAGTCGGGGCTGTGACGAGGTTAGTGGAGCGAGTGTGTGTTCTCACTCCCTCAGTCCAGGCAGTTTAGGGTTATCTTGGTAATGAGGGCAGGAGTTTTCCCAAGGGCTGCACTTTTAACTTGTAGGTGGAGGAAGCAAAGTTTAGCAAAGTCAGCTGGGTTGTCCACGTGGAGGCCGAATGCAGCCGAAGGAAAAGCTGAGGACTGGGAATAAAGGAAGGCAAAGAGCCAAGGATTGAGGATGAAAGGTAACAACAGAGCCTGGAGAGAAGTGAGGGGAGCAGCACAGTGGTAGAGAGATTGGACATAAATGATTCAAAGGGGAAGAGAGGTATGTGTTGAAAGGGATGAGGGAGGAAACAAGTGAAAAGGATGGAAATTAGCCTCAGGATGTATTATTTCTTCCTCTGATGTGGGAGACGGGATAGGAACAGGGTCTTAATCTCTACATTAAAATATTTTAAGCTGCCTTTGTTTTAGAGTAAACACAGAATCATAGAGCCATTTAGGATGGAAAAGCCCTTTAAGTTCTACCTGCAGGGTGGCACAGGAGAGTCTCTCTGCCCCTCTCTTTTAGCTCCCTGGGCAGGAGGGGACTTGCTGGTGTGACTCTTGGGGATGGTCCTGTGCAGGGCTAAGGGTTGGACTCGATGATCCTTGTGAGTCCCTTCCAACTCAGCATGTTCTGTGATTCTGGGCTTCAGACATCAGAGTGATGCTGTGTGAGTGCTGAGCACCATTTGGATGTCACTCCTCAGTGCCCAGCTACTCATGGGCTCTCACAGACTCTGCCAGTGGGCGAGGTGGGGGATTTGATCAGCTGTGTTTGATGAAAATGGTCCCTGAATGGTTTTTTCCCTGAATATGCTCCCTGTCATCATGGCTGTGAAATGAAAATAACAGAGGTGCTGTGAAGTGATTATCACTGTTTCAAAAAAAAAACATTGATGTTTTGTTCTGTTTTCTTCAAACAGATGGGCAAAAGAAGGTTCAAGAGGAGTTTGACATAGACATGGACGCGCCAGAGACAGAGCGGGCGGCCGTGGCGATACAGTCCCAGTTCAGAAAATTCCAGAAGAAAAAAGCGGGGTCCCAGTCCTAGTAGCTACCTCACAGCGTAAAACAAAGTAATCCTGAGATGATTTATCGAGAAAATCAGATACAACACAAAGATGCATGTACAGAAATGATCAATATTTAAAACCCCGTTGGCAGATAACAAACCATGAGCTTGTGTGTGACTTCATCCCAGATGTTTCACGCCCATTTTCCCTCTGTAACTCACCATTTTACTTGATGTTGTAATAAAAAGTTAGGGTGGAGTAATTAAAGTGTCTGCCTTCATCTGTCTTTTCATATTAATCCAGCAACGGCAGCGTTACAAATGAACCCAGCCCAGCTGCCTGTTTCCCTCCTCACCTAAAGCTGGGAGACATAACAGCACCGTATGTTACAGGGTTTGTGCTGGGGGATGAGAGCACCTATCTCAGCCCTGCTTACCTCATTTGGGAGAGTTCCAGCTGCCAGCCAAATGTGACAATAAAGTTACTTTCTTGTAATGAGCTGGAAGTAAAAAACTGCAGACAGAAGCTGGCAGGAGGGGAAGAGGTGTAGGAAGCAGTGAGCAGTTTGGGTTTTGTCTTGCAGTTATGTCAATAAAGTGGTTTAAGTGAGGAGATTGTTCCTGTCCTTTCTCTTTGCATGATAACATTCAGTTACCCAGCTTGGACCACATTGACTGTTATGGAAAGAAAACAATAAATAAGAAACAAAATACCTTTGGAAGTTTGGGGTTGACTTTTATTTGTAAAAACAGAAACTGACTCTCTGAACTCTGTTTTTGATGCAGCTTTTCAGTCTCAAAATAATCAGTAACTATTTCTATGCCATCTCTCTGTTTTCATATTTCAGTATTTGAGAAGTAAATCACAACAGACTCTCTGTCTCCATTTGTCTTGTATTCAGCCATGAACCTTTACTGTATCACTGCATTAGCCCAGCTTTTGATTAACGAAAAGCACCCACAACAATGTGTCTTAAACTGGGAAGTATTTCTATTTTCCCCTTGTTGTAAAACAGTAACAGATCAATTTCAGATCAATTAAGGATCTTGTTTGGTTTCAGACCTGATCAGGAACTGGATGCCCACACAGTGCATGAGGAAGGGTCAGAAAAGGTTTAATCGAGTACCTTGTACTCAAAAATAGGAGCTGTTTACATTAGGTGGGACATGCACTATGAAGAGTTGGTTACAAAAAAATAAAAGAAAATTTCATCCTCCTCTTGGCTTCATCAGCAAATTTAGGGGCTCCAGCAGTCATTTTATCCCTGGGGAAATCAGAGACAGAAGCATTTTCTGGTCCTTCAAGAAGGCAGTGTGAGCCTCCCCTCCAGGCTGGCAGAATAAAGTCTGCTGAGTGGTGACAGCTTTTCATGGAACAGCCTGGAGCTGAGACTCTTTCAGGTGTGAAAAATTCAGGTATCATTCCAGGGTCTGCCCAGAGGGATAATTTTCATCCTCTCCCACCTTCCACAGGAGCATTCTGATCACCAGGGCAAGGGACAAATTATGTATCTGTAAACAGAAAGCTATAACCAAAGGGTAGGAATTGAGGGAAAGGAAGGGTCTCATACCAGTGGAATTGGTTTCCCATGGATCCCACCACAGCAGCAATGCTGGGAGGGTGCAGAGGGGAGGCACCTGTGATGCTGGGCAAGAGTTTAGTGAGGAGCCCAAAGCTGGTGGTGGGTGCCAAGAGCTCTGTCACTGTGTTGGTGACAGGGAGCACTCAGGGATGCTGAGCAGAGGAAGCCTTATGGATCCTGTGGGCAACGTAGAAGGCATTGCAGAGGTGGCTTGTGAGTCACCTTAAGCACAGCTTAAGACTGGGTGGGAATGGACAGGGCTTTTTAGAGCTTAGTTCGGGCATGAACATCCAACTGCTGCCCTGTGGCTCCTCTGTCTGTGTCAGGTCCCAGCCCCACACATGACTTACCCACACATCACCTGCAAAGTCAGCGTTCTCCAAGCTGCAGCTCAGTGCTTTCATTCTAGGAGTGTATCTTTTTTTAGCAGCACTTTTTCTCTGCATTTAGGAATTCCACAAATAAATCTCAAATAAAGCTGCTGCTGTGCTCAAAGTGTGGTTTGTGGAGGCCCCAGTTTCCCCTCTTGTCTTTCACAGTGACTGCTCAGCATATAATAATCGCCTTAGCATAATAATTTAAAAATTGTAATGGGTTTGGATTGTGTTGGTGCCATTTTGTTTAGATGAACATATATTTGTAATAAAAGACTGCATTTGTGTTCTGCATTATGTCATTTGAAACAGCATGAGCTCTGTAATGGCTACTTAATTGAATAAAAACTATGGGTAAGCACTAGGCTTTTATATTTGATCTGACATTCCTTGGACTTATATTTCCTACACAACAGGAATAATCATATGGTTGGGACACAAAGAAAATGATTACATTATTGAAGCACAGCATCAGAGGCTGTTAGTAAATGAATTATGTTTTTTTCAGCAGCAGAGCTCTCTTCAGTATGAAGTTCAGAGTTCATCTTATGGATACAGCCTTAATATACAGTGAAACACAATGAGGAATTTGTGAACTGGCATGAAATTTGGATCAATTGTGGTTGCCCCTATCAGACAATTTCATTTTTATGTAGATCTTTTGCCATCACAGCCTCAGTTCACATTCCCAGTAGAGCTTTCTCACTCCTGAGTTTTGCTTTTCATTGACCCTCTGTCCATATCCAAGGTGGAAGTTGTTAATTTCCTTTTGTCTGCCAACTCAGAATTTCCAAAGACCTATCTGGGTTTTGCTGAGGTGAGAAAAGGAGCTTGCTCCAACCAGGATGGGTGGAGGAGGTCACTTATACAATCCAGGTCTAACATGGGTCTTTTTAACTTCCAGACAGTCACTGAGATTTGCAGTTCACTGGGACTGTGAGTAACCAAGTCATGGAAAGAAAGATTTAAATTAGGTGGATATCTGTGGTGATAACTCAAAAGTTCCCATAGGTAACAGGGAAGATTATTCAGAGCAGTAGATTTTGCAGGAAACAGGGTTTTTGCTCCCACCACAGACACCCACGCTCTCCCCAGACACATCCATACTTCTGCTTCTGCTCCAAAGTACTGTCAGATTATCCCAAAAGAGAATAACCTACAGCTGAATGATCAGAACAATTGCCTGAGCCTTAGGAGTCCTTAGTTCACATCGTTGCCTGGACCATAAAATAACCTGTAGAAATAAACACAAAGGAGACTTTCAGAAGTAAAGAAAAGACATCAGAAATCCCAGGAATGCCCACATGAGGAGAACAGCAAAGAATGTGAAGTCTATCAAGTTAAACACAGAAAAGCAAGCCAAAGCCAACCTGTGGGGGATGTGGGGAAGTGGTGGTGTTACAAAAAGTAGAAATGAGTCTTGGATTAATGCTCAGAGCAGAGGCTCCCACAACAATTTTTTGCAGTACATCAACCTGAGCAATTTGTTGTTGATGTGCCAGTTGAAGAGAGTTTGAAGGAACCTGGCAAAATCATAGAATCATAAAATTAAGCCATAGAATGGTCTGGGTTGGAAGGGATCTTAAAGATCATCCAGTTCCAACCCCACTGTCATGGGCAGGGACACCTCCCACTATCCCAGGTGGCTCCAAGCCCTGTCCAACCTGGCACTGGACACTTCCAAGGATTGGGCAGCCACAATTTCTCTGGGCAATCTGTGCTAGGGTCCCCCCATTGTCACAGTAAAGAATTTCTACCTGATAACCAATCTAAACCTGTGTTCTTAATAATAATAAATGAGTAAAAATGGATTGCTAAGACTGGATGAGGTTCACCTGTGTTTAGTGGAGAAGCTCAGAATGACAGCAGCTGCTTTGTTCAACCCATTGCTCACACTGGCCTCAACTCCAGGGGAAACTATTAACATATTTTAGAAATGGGATTCAAAAAGGAATTCTGTAGTATTCAGTGATTTATAAAGAGCAACTTCATTAGAAGGCTTGGGAGAAACCATCATATGATGTAATCCAACCATAATACATCAAACACCAGCCTCACAGCAGCTGTGACTCACAAATCTGCTGGTGGTTGCACCTGGATTTTCAGGAAGTTTTAACAGGACTCCTATGAATGCCTCTTGGAAAAGCTGAGAGGTGTGGGAACAAATGGTCAGGTCCCCTTGCAGAAAAGCAAGTGCTTAAGGGGTCTCACCAGTGGGACTCCAACAGTGTCTGTGTTGTGCAGTGTTCTTAAAAAGCCCATGGGCTTGCTGAGGTGTCTCCTGACAGTTTGTTTTGAGGCTGCAAGAGATGCCCCGACTCAGGAAACAACTCAGTGCCATAATTTTACCACTCACTCCGTTTCTGATCTGACCTGGAATCTCTCTGAATGTGGCACCACAAGCCCCAGGTCACTGGACTGATAGACCTGGGCTGGTCCATTGTTTATTTGCCATACTAAGGGATACACAAACCTCAGATTTTCTTTATGGTTTAACCTAAATTAAATCTTCTGGGGTTTTGCCCCAGAGAGTCTGTTGGGCACTGAACAGGCTCCCCAGGGAAGTGGTCACAGCACCAAACCTGCCAGAGCTCGAGGAGCACATGGACAACTCTCTCAGGCACAAGGGGGGACTGTTGGGGTGTCCTCGGCAGGGCCAGGAGCTGGAATGTGATTATCCTTGTGGGTTGCTTCCAACTCAGGATATTCCATGGTTTTATGATTCTTTTTTCAATACTGACTCACTCCATGTACATGTTCAAAGCCTGATGGGAAAATGAGAGTGTACAATCGATGTGGTTAAGTTAATATTTAGACATCTATCTCCTGTAAGTATTTAAATGCAAATACCTCTCTCAATCTAAAATCATTAGAATTCATTTGTATTGGTTTAAATGACCAAGACAATCTCCACAGTGAACAGATCTAGGAACTTATCCTCAGAAGAGAAGCCAGGCCATTTCTAATCCATTAAAATCTAGTCATGAATGGGTTATTTAGCTCAACTCTTAAATTGTGGCAGGGTTTTTTTTTATGTTTTTTTTAATCCCTAAACGCTCCCTGACAGATGGTCTTCTACCTTTTAGTATCTCTAGTGATGGTGAGGCTAAAACCTTCCTTGGCAGCTTGTTCCAGGGCTGAACTTTTCTTAAAGCTATAAAGGTTGGTTTGTACTTAAAACCTAAATCCTCCCTCCTGCCATTTCGATTAATTTGTTCCAGTCCAGCTATACCCAGTTTTCCTAATCTTATCTTGTAGGTCTCCTTTTCAACCCTTTTCATTACTTTTTGTTATTCTCCTTTGAACTCTGCCAATTTATGTGTGTGCCTGAAATGAAATGCAGTCATCCAGATGAAATGTAACCAGTGCCAAGCACAGCAGAATAATTATCTCGACTATTTTACAAGTGATGATCCCCTTACCACAAATTTACATTTCTTCTGGCATTTTTTGTGTGACAGGACTATTTTTTTGCTTATAGGCAGAACGTTTTCTATGAATCTGGAGCCTTTCTGAGGTCTCTGGTTAGTCAAGATTTCCCCCACCCCTTCCCCTTTTCCTTTTTTTCTGCAAGAGACTACACTGGTTGTAAAACACCTTTCATAATTTTATAACCCCCCTGCACCTCTAAAATACTGAGTTGATACAGAAACTCAGGAAAATATCTCTAAAATTTTGTCCTTCAAGTCAGGCAGGAATTGTAATTGGTTCAGTTTTGTGTGTGTGTGCTTTCCCTGTTTTCATTACTAAATAATTAACAGTCAGGTGCAGAAGCTTCAATGATCTCTAAATCAACCTTTTTTGGAAGCTCAGAAAAGGTTTCAATGACTTCCTACTTTATTCTCAGAAGTTAACTCGCCTTTACTTCTGATGACTAATTATTTGATAAGAAGCCTTCATATTCATAGCTAAAAATAGCTCTTGAAATAAGCCTGAGGACTCCTGCCCCTTCTCAGTGTGTTGTGATTTAATGGCCTTTCACAGAGGCCAAACTGATACTATTACTCACATTCAGTAGTAGTTTCCACCATAAATATTCCTGCTGATGCCTTCAGGACTAATGTGACAGAGGGAGGGTGCGTGAGAGGATGATCTGTTGGCCTCATCAAGTGCACAAAGTACAGTGAATTTCTGTGCTTAGTTTGCAGATTTTGGCAAAATTATATCACTGCATCCCTTGAAGCATTGTAATTTTTTTCCTTGGGAACTAACTCTGCATTTAATATCGTGAATTATTAAAAAGAAAAACCCACAAGGTGATGGCAATGATTAATTTTAAAACAATAATAATAATAATTACTGCAAGGGGAAAATTGACAGGTCTGCAGATTATTTACAAGAACAGGTAACCACAGGACAAAGGGGAACAGCTTTAAACTGAGAGTAGGGGCAGATTGGATATTAGGGGAAAAAATCTTCCCTGTGAGGGTGAGGAGGCCCTGCCACAGGGTGCCCAGAGAAGCTGTGGCTGCCCCATCCCTGGGAGTGTCCAAGGCCAGGTTGGATGGATGGGGCTTGGAGAAACCTGGAATACTGGAAAATGTGCCTGCCTACAGCAGTGGGGTTGGAACTGGGTTATCTTTAAGGTCCCTTCCAACCCAGACCATTCTATGATTCTGTGATCTCTCCCAGACACGTTAAAATAGTTGAGATCAGACACACAGGTGATGCATTTCTTTGCTTGGCACAGAAATACCTGTCACCTTTCTCCTGGTGTGACCAGACTCGATTGTGGTGGCAGCAAATCATCTCCTCTCGGCAGAAAGGACCTTGCTGGCCACATCCCTGCTGTGCTGTGCCCCTGCCCAGGGTTGGTGCCATCCCACTTTCCCCACCTCAGCACAGGTGATGCAGTGCCTGGTCCTCACTTTAATATCACAGGGAGGAACATGGGTGCCCTTTATAAGACTATGGGCTTTTGTTTGTTTTAAATCTCTCATTGTCTGATATTTAGACAAGACTCAACCTGGTCCTGCACAACCTTGAGGTGGGACCTGCTTGCAGGGGCTGGTGAGGGCACACACCTGCCTGGATGAGAATCTGGCTGACCTGAACAGGCAAGTCTCATTGCCAAAACGCCAGGAAGGCCAAAAATAAACATCAGCATTAGAGTTTTGATCTGATCAGCCACTGGGCTGCAGAGTCAACAACACTCCTCTAAAGCCCAGAGCAGCCCCAGCATTGGGTGACACTTGTCAGGCCCCGGCAGATGGGGAAGAGGACAGAGTGGACACACTGGAGGGAGATGGCAGAGAAGTGTGGGAGAAGGGGTGAGTGAAGGTGATTTCTGCAGTGGAAAGGGAGGGGCTGTAGGAAAGGTGAAGGGGACATGTAATAACAGTGCATGAAGGAAGAGGCACAAGGTGTGGGTAGAGAATTATGGAAGAAAGGGTGGGTGGAGAGGGAATGGTGGCAGGGAAGGGAGGTGATTGCCTAATGTTGAAGAGCTGGAGCATTTCATTTCCCACTCACTCTCCTGCTGATAGAATGAATTACTCAGAGATTTCCCGTTCAGTTATGTAAAGCTAAACAGCACAGTGTTGTCTTTAGGGATACCTGGGCAGCGCTGCAAGCACTGAGGCATCTTGATGTGTTCAAGTTATGCAAGGCAATTGGCAGGCATGTGAGAATCACAGCTGTGCAGTGTAAATTCTGTCTTAGAGTTAAAAATAAAAAGTCTCAGTATTTGATCAGTCATCCTGTAGTTTGCCCTTTAGACTTTCCCCTGACATATGGTATCTACAGTCTCTGGAGAACACCCAGAACACCTCTTGCATCTATGGCTTAAAAAGTGAATCATATTTGGAGAAATTAAAATCATTGTTCACAGGAAAAGCAATTTTATTCCACTAGAATTCTCCTGGCATCAATATTCCCCTGATCATAAAGGCTTTTTCTTTACAAGAAGTAAGTCAAGGCAATCAATTGTTTTTATCTGGTAAATGAAAATGAATAAAATACAATTTGGAAGTTGGTAAACAGGGAAGCCATTTTCCACTCAGCATTAGCTCACATCTCAATGGACATTAGCTCTGGGTTTATTGAAAGATGGGTTATTGCCTGGGACATTGGGATTTTAGTAGAATGCAACATAAACTCCAGTTTATTGACATCTGCTGCATAGCAAAAAGATGGATGATTAGCTCCTCTCTTTCTGCTTTTTTTCAGGACTGTTGTGTGGATGCACACAAGGCAAAAGCATGCATCATGCATCATATTGCTCATACTTTTATACAGAAGAAGTAAATGGTCCTTTCATAGAAGTGCTTTCCATTAATGTAAGTTTTTGTGGCATCAGAGAGCTACCTGCTTTTGCTTTGTCCTCACATGTGTGCATGAGTTAGTGCCTGTCATCTGGATGAAAAGTCTGTTTTCTTGATTTTTTCCCGCACATTGAATTTTTAATCCTGCCAGCTTTGTAGTCAATAGCTCTAATTTTCAATATTATTTATAGTCTAGAGCTGCCAAAGCTTCAAGGACTAACAACAACAAAAAAAAAGTAAAACTGAAAAGAATAAAGGAAATCCTGAAAGTATCCAGTGAGGAGGGGAATTCTCTCAATGACATTTTTTTGCCTGCATAGAAGCAGATAATTCCTCTTTGAGGAAACAAACACAAAATAACAAACACCCCTTTTTCATCTGCACAGCATTCCTTCACTGCCAATGCACAGCCAGAGCTCTGGCTCCAGCACATGCCAGCGATGTGCAGCTGCCTCTCAGGGAAGCAGGAGCTGGAGAACACCCTGGGTTGCACCAGCACCACTCACACTTTGTTCCTGCCCTTGAATTTGATTTTCATCACGTGCCACCTCACTGCAGCCCCGCAGTGAGGAGCGAGGGGCTGGGCTGCAGGACTGCAGGACTGCAGCACAAAGGGGAGGATGTGCTCCATAAAGGTGAGATAAAATTCTTGGATATGCTTCCCTACTGCTGGTACTGAAAGTTATCACCTCGAAATTTATCATTCTCTGTCTGTCTGAGGCTGCTGAAGATCAGCCTCCCCACTGCTCCTGCTGGGGGGGTAGTGTGCTTCAAACTGAGGCAGGAAAGGTCCAGGTTGGACATCAGGAGGAATTTCTTTATGGAAAGGGTTGTTAAACGTTGGAACAGGCTGCCCAGGGAGGTTTGGAGTCCCCATCCCTGGAGGTGTCCAAGGAAGGACTGGATGTGGCACTCAGTGCTCTGGGCTGGGGAACAAGGTGGGGATCAGGTACAACTTGGACTTGATGATCTTGGAGGTCTTTTCCAACCTTAATGATTCTGTGATTCTGTGCCTGGGGACACAAAGGGGCAGCCCTTGAGGTGTGTTGTGTCCCCACCCAGGCAGACCCGAGTGATAACAAAACAGGTCACAACCTCTGTGTGTGTGTGTGGAAGCGACTGCTTCATTCAAAAGGATAATTCATCAGAAAACCTTGGAGACACCACCCAGTGCTCCTTGAAATTCACGTGGCTGCCGAGCTTCTGGAATGCCCTCCTAACTCTCTGCCTTGGGCACAGCTGACAACATGCAGGTGATGGATCTGGGACCTGCAAAATCCCACTGAAAAACGTTTTGCATCTCAGAAATATAAACCCACCTGCCCAGGGAAGACACCTGCACACAGAAAGCTGGTTTCTCAGCTGCTGCCAGTCTTTCAGAGCATGCCTTAGTTGTCATGGCATGAACAGGCACGCACTTGGGTTGCTCCTTCTTTGTCCTGGAAACCAAATTTCACTCTCAATTTCCCTGCTGCTTCCTGCTAAAACATTCCCAGATGAATAGCTCTTGCTGTTGATACGCTGCATGAGGCTTGATTGGGTTACTGGAGTCAACATTATTATTTTTAGACAAAAGTCTGAAGCCTCTGATACAAATCAACTTTAAAAGGTTACTTTTGTTTGTGTGCTTCAGGCTATGCTGTTCCCTCTTGTGACTCTGTTTTCCTGTGCTCTGTCAGCAGTGATATTCTTTAGGTGAGATGATTAGTCAAGGCCAGTTAATTCCCTTTGCCTCTCCCTTCTCTGACATAAACCTGTTGATTTCCACTGAAAAACGTCTGATCTCTTGGCCATCAGGAGTTCTTGTATTAGTGAGCCTAAGAATTGATATAAAGGCTACAGTCTGATAATTTCTAAAATAAAAAAAGCAGTTATTTTTGTTTGCTCCTTCAAATATCAAATTAAAACAAAAGCAAGACTTCCCAAGTGAAGACTTCCTTATGTGAAGCTGGATCACACTCTTTGCTGTATTTTTGCACATTATTAAGTTTACTGAAGTCTCAGGGGATAAAATTTACAAAAGCAAGTACCATTTAAAGTCACTGGCACTCATGCACTTTAATCCCCTCAGTGCTTTTGCAAATCTTTCACAGACTGTGTAAATGTGCTGTATTTGACTGCAGCAGTTCCATGATGGATGAGGTTCTGCCAAGCAGGAAGGTTTGGCAACATCTCTTTTCATAGTACATTTCACTGTTATTAGCAAGCTCTCACCTAAAGCAACATAAATCTGACTTAATTTGCACCACCTCTGAGTTATTAGCCATCCATTTCCAAATTTAGCTGCAGTGGCATCTGATTGTTTTTTGATATGTCTGTTGACTCAAAAATAAAGCCAGACAAATTCTGTCTTGTTATGTATCTGCATCTATTGTCTGCTGTGCAGGAATTGCCTACAAAGAGAGTTTTGGGAAAGAACCAATGTCGTGGAACAGGTTTTTTTTCCTCACTACTGCTTGAATTAATCTCAAACCTGCTCTGTGTCTCAAAAGCTCAGAGCAGTGGTGCCTGTAATTCCAACACAGCCTTGAAAGCGTCCAGCCTCCTTCTGCAGCAAGTTCACCTCAGTTTGGTCCCAAGAAAAATGCTCCTGCCTGGGATAGGGAGGAGTTTATCCCATTTCCAGATGGAGTCGATCCAATCCATTACTCTTTCATTATTTATGTAGCATCTGCATTCACTACAGCAGTGCTTATGTTAGAAATGCTTATGTGATACCAGATGTAAATATATAGTTAATACACTGGAAAGTCACAGTTAATGGAGATTTGGAAATGCATTTAATAAATCCTTCAATGACAGAGTCCAGGACTTGGAGGTGGACAACTTGCAAACCAGCTTTCACCAAACTTGGAAAAAATGAGAAATTAGTAAATGATACCAAAGACATCACTTTTAATGAGGATATGAGGCTGCATTATATAACCCAGGATATTTATGCCTTCATAGCAATTTAGGGATTGTTATTCTACAGTCAAAAATTAGTTGGAAATAATAACTGAGAAATTGATAATTTTTACAGAACCTTTATTCCCCTAACCTGAAAAGAAAGAAAAAAAGAAGAGCTCTTTGCTACAGCTTGACACTACAGCCTTTTTTTCGCTCTCTTTTTTTTTCCAGGATCGAATATTTCAGAGAAATCTGTTTCTCGCCTACATTCAGTCAACCAAATTAATTGATCTAAGAAGGATTCCTTTCCAGATACCCTGTTCAGCAGAATGGCTGTATTATTTTCCCATTTAGTGCAACATGAGAAGTTCTGCATTCAGCTGAAGTTTTAGAAAAGTTTACTGCACCTCTGCTACCTGCCTTGCTAACAGCTGCATTGCTAAAAAAAGAAGCAAGTCTCAGTCTCTGGGGTTAAAAGGTTAAAAATTTTTTTTCGCTCTCTTTTTTTTTTTTTCCCTATTGCTTGTGTGTTGTTTGTTTTGGGTTTTTTTTTTGTTTGATTTTTTTTTACTGGAGTAGTTTCAAGAAACTATTTCTCCTGGAAAAAATGAGAAGCCACCTTTTAAAACTCTGCTGACATGTTGAAGGAAGTTGAGTGTGCTTCATTAACAAAATAATTTAAGTAACAATAATTTAAGTGATTTTTTTTGTGGGCACTGGGCTATACCTCTTGTCTCTTTTTGGAGCTGTTAGTAAAGTCAGAAGGAGGAGAAAAACAGGGGTAATACCTTCTCTTAGCTGTGGTATTTAACTTTAGACCTTGCAGGATTATCTGGTTAAGTTCATTAACTAAACTGTCAGTCAGAGCACAGGTTATTTTCAGCTCCCTTCTGCAGACAAACAATCAATTAAGGGCAATGTTATCTCTGAGATATTTAGGTATGAGGTGAGTTTCTGGCCACTGCACCCAGTTTATTTACGCATGTGGGTACAAACACATGCACATTTTAAATACTCTGGGAGATAAAAGCCCTCACATTTGGTATTTTGATGCATCTCAAATCTGCATTTCACGTGAGGGTTCTAATAATTCCTCATGCGCAGGTGTTGAGTTCTTTGAAAAGTGTGTTCATGACCTTTAAAAGCAATGACTCTTTGGAG
The DNA here is from genome assembly GCA_013400695.1 of Neodrepanis coruscans. Lineage (NCBI taxonomy): Eukaryota > Metazoa > Chordata > Aves > Passeriformes > Philepittidae > Neodrepanis > Neodrepanis coruscans. The sequence continues at coordinate 30,627 of VYZS01102583.1, forward strand.
AACCCTCCTGAGTGGGTTGTTTCTGCTTTACAAATGAAGCTCAGCTCAAGGTCCAGGGGGGGAAGCTAATGGGAAGGATATTCACCAAGCAGTCGTTTGCTCTAATTGGAATCCTGAAGAGGAATAGCGGCGGCTGATCTGTTTGCCTTGGCTTCTGGCTGAGGCAAAATGAGTGACAAAGATCTTTAGTAAGAGAGGTTACTGCTGTTTCTGGCTGAAAATAAGGGACAATGTGAAAAACAGCGAGGTAGGTTTCCCTTTGCATCCCAGGATTATCCTTTTTCTGACTTTTCCTGCGTCTCTGACATCTAAAATTCGGTTGTTAAACTTTACTTTCTTCTTTAAGATGTTACGTAAGTTCAGTGTAACTGTGATGCGTATTTGTATTTCATAATCATTTCTTGAAACTTCTTTGCATGTGTGAGCAAAGCCTAAGCCTTAAGGGATTTAATATTTAGCATATTTCTGCAATCTGGCAAGGTCATCTTTCTGCTGATATATTTGAGTCAGGAATTTACACAGCAAATGCCGAAACTATTAAGTGTGAGAGAAAGCCAGAGTTCTGAAAAATTAAGATGTTTGAAAATAGAACCTGACCTTCTCCAATATAGGATTCTTGACACCCTCCCCACACCCTTTACTTAGTGTTTCAGTTCCCATCACACATGGCACAAACAAACACAAATCAATCAGGAGTTTCCCCCTTCTTCAAACATCTAAGGTTTTCCAAGTGACCTTTTTCTTTCCTTCAGAAACTGTAGTTTGAACAGTGACTAAAAATCTTCCTCCCAGAAATCAGAATGTGAATTCAGCTACTTAAGAACAAATGTCTGACAGGGAATGAAATAATTTTGCATCATTTTTTTAGAGAAGTTTTATGAACAAATAACCTGTCAGCCGTTGTTTGTTGTAATTTAAACTTCAGCAAATGTGTTTCATCAAACTTCAGCACATACAAGGCGAGATTGTTCTAATTTTAAGATCATCATAGTTTTTAGTATTAAAAAAAGCTGCATTCACTCATTTGCATCTTCACTAGAGGCTTGAGAGTTACAACTTAGCAACTATAAACTAATATTAAAAGGTGATTTGTTGTATCTGCAGCACATTTTCAGTTTCTTTGTGCTCTCCTGTGCAGAGCTGAGTACTCTGTGCCTCAAAATTTCCCTGGTGTCAAGACTGACATGAACAATGTGCTGGCAGAGGGGGAAATGTGATGGAAACCTCCTGTCCTATATTCTTTCAAGTTAAATTTATATATTAGAGCAGTGTATGAGCTAAAAAAACACGCAGTAATTCCCTTTTCTATTTGAAGACACAGGTCCTGTGCAGGGCCAGGAGCTGGACTCGATGACCCTTGTGGGTGTCTTCCAACTTGGCTTATTCTGTGATTCTGTGATCTCTTCAAAACTTTAGAGTTACCAATTGCACATCATGATACAAGGGCCAACCAAGACAGTTTTATTTACTAACCATCCACTTCAACCTTGGAAAATATTTATGCAAACAAACCTATTCTCCTTTAAAATGATCGTATACCAAGAGACAAACTTTGGAAACATCTTGACATTGCTTTAGCTTGAGTTGTCAGTGACCACACCAAACCAATCTCTTTTCAGCAAGTCTTCGCCAACTTGCTCAGCTGAGAAAGAGCTGATACATTGCTGGTAATGCATGAAATGCACTTGTTATCAAGGTATTTATTTTTAAGGTGTGAAAATTTTAGAAAACAACCTTTTGTAATTTTTTAATTTCTGATGAGAGTGAACATGGATGATAGTATGTTGTATTTTTCACAGCACAGCAAGTCATAGTGACTGATGTACTCCCAAATTTCTAGGCAACAAAAATGGTTTTTGAATTGTTGTCTTCCCAAGCTCTGATAGATAGATAGTGATGAACTGCTCTGCAGGCTGCCTTGCAATTCACCCCTCTGGGTCAGCACCATGCCAAGGAACTGGAAATGGATTCAGCTGGAGCTGTACTAAATCTCATGGCTGTTCTCCTCAGCCATGCAAACCCATACACGCAATCACTGCAGAAACTTCAATGCCTTTTCTCCTTTTTGGAGGTGCAGTTGTCCTTATTGATGGACCATTGCTACTTTCAAAAGTCATGCACTATGACTATAAAAGGTATTTTTACAGTCACATTGCATGGAAGGATGTATCCTGACCAGCTGACATAAATAAATCCCAGCTTCAAAATTAGACTGTGGTTGTGCTGACTGTTCTGCTTCCCTTGTGTGTTGGACTAACAAACGGCTCCAGATGCTGTGCCACATACAGCCACTATTTATTGCCTGAAAAAAAATTATGGAATAAATTGATCATCAAATACCAAACCACAGTAAAACGCCAGAGCAATCCCAGCCCAGCATGCCAGGATAGAGCTGGCAGGTGTTTAAGTAAACTGCAATCTTCTGGAACATGATTAAAATCTTTGCTCTTTGGAGTTGCAGTTCTCGTGGTGGCTGAAGGCACATTTATATAAATGATATGAAAAACTGAAGACCCTTCGGTGGTAACACGTAAAATTTCTGTGATAACATTTTAGGATTTGCTCTCAAGCAATGACCTCATTTGGGGGAAATAAAACAGCATGTGGTAGCCAGCTCAGACACTCAGGAGATGGAGGAAAAATTTTTACAAGGGCATGGAATGACAGGACAAACTTCCAACTGTAAAACCGTAGGATTAGATTAGATTAGATTAAATGGTAGGAAGAAATTTTTCCCTGTGAGGGTGGGGAGGCCCTGGCACAGGGTGCCCAGAGAAGTTGTGGCTGCCTCATCCCTGGAAGTGTCCAAGACCAGGCTGGATGGGGCTCTGAGCAATCTGGGATAGTGGAAGGTGTCCCTGCCCGCTGCAGGGAGTTGGAGCTGGATGAACTTTAAGATCCTTTCCAGCCCAAATTATTCCATGATCCTGTGGTGGTGTCAGGCAGGGGAAGCTCTCACCATCACTTTGTGGCTTGTCCCAGGTTTCTCTGTCTGGTGTTACAGTCCTGCATCACCCCCCTCAGCAGCAGGATGTGACAGAGGTCCCAGGAGCTCCCAGACTCTGCTCTTCACCCACAGGTAACAGAGCCACAAACCCACCACTCCTGTCCTTTGCTCCCTTCTGATGGAGCATTTCTGGTCAGAGCCAAAACTGATTCCTATTTGTCTGGTGTTAAATCTGGGGCAGGAAATCCACTTCAGCCATGGCAGAAAGCAGCTCTCTGCCTTTATTTCCCCACTCTGGAACTCCAATACATGATTGCTGGGGAAGTGTAGGGTTCACTTATTTAAATAGCTCCATCTTGAACTTTTACTTTGCAGCAGTATTTTTTTAGTCCCAATACTTGAAGCAATCCATGTTCCTCAGGGAGAAAAAAGAAAAAGAGGCAATTTTATATAAAATGACAGCAATTCAACACAGTTTGGACTTTTAAGAAAAGCGAGATTTTTCCTTTTCTCCTTCTTCCCTCATCTGACCCCCACCTCAGCTCAGCTTTTGGCACCTTTCTGTCCTACCAGAAGAGCTCCTCTATCACTTCTGTGCCTGCTGCCAGCTCTGCACCATTCCTTTCCTTTTTGTGCCATCACTTAATAAAATTACAACATTATTTTCTGGGTGAAATCACATTTCTTTTCATGGTGGATAATTTCTGGAAGAAACACTTTCAGCAAGTATTGTTCTGTGGGGAGAGCTGCTGGGTGTTCAGCACCTCTGAGAGTGAAACCACTTAAGTCCCTGCCTGTTTGTGACTCCAGGAAACCAGCTTGATTAAAATCATAATTCACTTGTGTTTTATATGTGCAGTCCAGGTACCTGAAAGCACTTTTCTTCCATCAGTCATGAAAAGAGCAGGGTTATATGAGAAAATATAGGTACCTCTTCTGAATTTCACAGGGATTTTCTCGCCCTCCCTACAGCTGCTGTTTCACACGAGCTGTTTGCTGAAGGACGACCAGAGGGAAAAGCCCTTAATTGCAATCCACGCTGGCTGGTTTTCAGTCAGCAAACCCCCATCACTCCAATCAGTAACCAGGGAGGGAGAACTGCTGGGCTTCCAGCTACTGAGCTGCTCCTTCAATCAGCTTATTAGCAAGGTTTCTTTGACATCCATCCTCTACTTTACTTTCCTTTTTTAAAAAAAAAAAAAAAAATTCCAGGGAATCATAGAATATTTTGTGCTGGCAGGGGACCTTAAAGATCACCGAGTTCCAACCCCCTGCCATGGGCAGGGACATCTTCCACTATGCCAGGTTGCTCAGAGCTCCATCCAACCTTGAACACTTCCAGGGATGGGGTACACACAACTTCTCTGGGCAATCTGTGCCAGGGCCTCTCCACCCTCACAGGAAAGATTTTCTTCCTGATATCCCATCTAACCCTCCTCTCTGTCAGCTTGAAGCCATTCCCTGGTTCCTGTCACTCCATCCCTTGAA
>VYZS01102584.1:1029-22931 GCA_013400695.1 Neodrepanis coruscans
CGACAGGAAGAGATTTTAGAAAGGTTTGAGATGGGGCATCCTTGAGCATCACTGCCATATGCAGAGGTAAATCAGAAACCTCCCTACTAATCCTGGAAATACATGTTACAGAAAAAGTAATTTTTCTGCTTACACTATAAAGTCTTCCTGAAAGGGCGATAAGAATTGTGCTGTTGGGGAGCAGATCACAGCACAGGCAGGATGACGAAAGGGGACAAGCAAAAAAATGCATGTTGTAGCATCAAAATTGCTGAAGGGTTTCTTAAATAACAGCCAAGTTAGAAAAAATGTGACAAATTGAGGCATTTAATTTAGTACAGCAGTTTCATGGCAAATTTGGAATTATACTGATCTCAAATGAAGAGCCTCTGCTCTGCATGGCTCATGCATAGCCTATAATTAGGTGTTTCAATGTTAAACATAGTTTCTTCTGAGAGCAAATCTATTCTAAGCTTGCAACCAAAACTTTTTAGTGCACTTCAAATCTGGTCCTCAATGTAGTTTTTCCTAGACAACCATTAATTTCCATATCTGAGCCCCTCTCCTTCTTTTGGCTGGTTTCCAGAGGTAAATAACCGATTTAGATTAATGTACTCTGGCCAGGATTGTTAATGCAGAGATGATTCCTCAGTCCAGAAGAAGAATCAGCTTTTGATTTCTGAGGCTGTGTTTTCCATGAGGCTGTGCTTGAGAAGCCAGCAATGATCTAATACCAAGTCTGTTGTTTCCTGATACATATGATAGATGAATCACATAAAGCTGTTGAAAAGTTTGTAAGTTATTATTTCCAGAAGTTACAGAAAACTAGAAGACTACAGAAGGCCCTACACTGCAGAACCCATTCTACAAATGGAGAAGAGGCTCTGAGGTATCCATCATTCAAGTGTATATTTCCCAATGGGTCAGGTATTAGATACTTGTAATTTCACTGGTTTAGCCAAATTCTTTGAATTGCTTCTTATCCTGAGACCCTTTGTATTTACTGTCATATTTAAAAAGTTTCTTCCAGCAAACCCTTTAATACTGAAATGAAATTAAATTTGTCTTGGGTCAAATGTTTTTCTTTATTCTACTTTAAGTTATAGGAGGTAAAGGTCTCAAGTTATGCCACAGGAGGTTTATATTGGATATTAGAAAAAATTTCTTTATGGAAAGAGTTTTCAAGCATTGGGATAGGCTGCCCAGAGAAGTGCTGAGTTACCATTCCTGGAGGTATTAAAGATACATGTGGATGTGGCGCTGAGGAACATGGTTTAGTGGTGGATTTGGCAATGCTGGGTTAATTGTTGGACTCAATGATCTTAAGGGTCTTTTTCAACCTAAATGATTCTATGATTCTAAGAATGTGAGATTTATATGTATAATTCGCTATCCAAAGCTCAGTATAATGATTTAATATGCTGGAAAAGAGAAGGTACTTGTCTGAGTTGCTTTATCCATCAGCCAGTACTTTGAAAAAAGCTACAGTGTTCCTCTGTAATGTCTGGTCAGTTAGAAAAGAAGACCTAAGCTTACAGGATCTGGGCAGAGCTTGCAAACATTCCAGTTAGAGAGAGAGAGAAAGAGAGAGAGAAAGAAAGGGAGGGAGAGAGAGATGTAGATTAAAGCACAGTGTCCCACTTTTTATACTGCCACTGCTGTCATGTGCTGTAGCACAGGAGTTGTTGTAGCAGAATATATAGCTGTGTTACAGTATGTCTAAGATTTTAGTAAACTGCGTATATCAGATAGAAGGTTTGAAACAGGAAGGACCAAGAATGGAGAAGATGAGGAGAACAGCATGTGGACACTGCATGCTCAGTAGTATCATTAGAGGAATAACTCATGGGCAGCTTGTGAACATCTCCCTCTCAAGAGTAATTTGTTAAGGACTAAATCTTAAAGTACTTATGGTGTTAGAGATTGTATGGACAGCATGCTGCTTCAAGATTGGTGGAGAAGTTGGTAGATAAGCATTCTGTAATTGGTTAAAGTCTTTTTGAAACATCCTGTAAGTTAATAGAGATATTTGAAATACTCTGTAAAAAAGGTTATAATTATCTAAATGTGATTAGAGAAACATAAACTATTCCAGACTACAAAAAAGATTGTAACACATAATCTGCTATTAGTATTTGTAGTATTAGCGTTAATATTCATAGTACTAGTAATGAAGGATTTGAAAACCCTGGATTTTCTTTATGCATGATTATCTTGTAGTCGGCATGAGGAGAATAACTATCGTCTACAAGAACAAATAAAATAGACATTGCTAATTTAGCTTGCCAAGCACAGAAGACTTTTCATTAACTAGTTGTGCATGTTTTTATCTGAGGGAAGGACTCTGTCAATTTCTTATGGTATTTTATGTCTGATACTGACATCATGGAGTTACTTGGTATTCATTCGATCTCACTTGCATTTCACCCTGGCACAACATGGTAATTTGGAACAATTTACGGGCAAAGTGAAGAGTATGTCAAGGAAGAGACAGTCTGAAGTTTCATTGAGTGGATAATCTGAAACAATTGGTTAGATCAGTCAAGCAAAACTAAGTGCTCCATGGATCAGGGACATTCATGAAACATTGCAGAAAATGCAAATGGATTCCTACCAGCCCTTTTTGCTGAGTGCAAAGACAATACAAACCATCAATCATGTATTCAAGAAGCTATATGTGATTTAAATAAGATTGTCAGGTATTGTAATTATCATATTTATCTGTAGTTTTATTAAATATTCTACTTCAAATCAGAACACTTGGATTGGGAGAGACAATCCTGTTGTATTTCTTCTAATTTCATCCATCAGCCTAAAAATACCAATTTTTAAAATATTTTTTAAAATTATAATTCCCATTTCATTTGAGGAGTTGAGCTTTGTAAAAGCATAAGCAAGAGACAACTTCCTGAGTTGAGAGACTAAAAATTAGCTGTATGGTGATATTACATGATTGCTCATTTGGAAAAATGGCCATGGCACTTGTCAAAGAGAAGAAAATTCAAAGTGATTCAGAGGGGAGGCACTAAGTCAGGCACCATGTTATGTAGAGAGGAATGCTTGGTGGAAGAGAAATTTGTTAACATCCAACATATATCTTTCCAAAATTGACCAAATTAGGAAATTTTTTTAAGTATGTCTTATTTTTCTGAAATCAGTGGTAATAAGCTTTATGCCAGAAGGAACAGGTAAGGATTGAGAGACATGTGGAAAGTGCCAGAACACAGCAAAATAATGGATTATTTTAAAATGAAAATTGAATACTTTTACTTTCTACAGCATGCTCTGTAGGGGAAAAAAAAAAAAAAAGGAAAATGAAAAATTCAGGTTAAAAAGTAGGAAAATACAATTGAATTAAATAAAATTACCTAAGCCTTCTAGAATGCATTGATATAAATAAAAGCAATTTTTTTGGTTTTGAATGCCTAAACCATAGTTCATCCTACCATTCTTGTTGGTACAGCCCCGTAACTGCCAGATCATGGACAGAAGTCACTGAAATAATGTTGTTATCAGCTTATTCTTGACAGTGAGCTTCATGCTGAGTATGGGTTTGGTAATAAAGCTGCTAATCAATGTAGTTACATGACAAAGTAAACCTTAAAATCATAAGGGGAGGCCTCATGAAAGAAGGAAAGAGGAAACTTCTGACCTTAATCCTACAATGAAAAGCTGAAAAGCTTTCCAGCTATAGCAAGACATACTGATTCAAAAACATCATGATTTTTGACCTCTTGATGCTGGCATTATTTTGATGTACACTCAGCCCTTCTTAACTGGAAATTTTCCATGGAAGAAATAATTGCAGCTGACAGAAAGAGGATGTGTGATCATGAATGGCAGAGGAGAAGAAACCACTTAAGTGGTTGTCAGTAGAACAAGACTCCCTTAGGGCAATAGGAGCCATAAGACCAGTAATTCATCAGGAAATGCAGCTACAGATTCATGAATGGACTTCAAAACTGGGAAATGCTGCCTTAAAAGTGAGCACTCATCTCCAGCTTTCTGTTATTTTTCATTTCTATCTAAAAATAAAGCTTCATGAAAATGTCATGAGATTTCAAAACATGAATTTCACTCTGATCCCTTGTTCTTTATAGGTGAGTTCTTTTCTTATCTACTCAGCCAAAGAATATGTTGCAATGCAATAGCAAGTTAATAAAATTTTAAAAATTGTATGATGGATTTTATGTGAATTCATTCGTGTGAAATTTTGGATGCTATTAATGTTCATTAATTTATATTTAGCATCTGTGTTAGCAAGCTGTCAGTGTCAAGGTAAGTGTGTTTGAAGGGAATTCTGTAAGTCTCCTAGTTGCAAATGCTGCTCCAAGCTTCAAGGCTGGATCAGATCTCCCAGGGTTGTATCAAATTGAGTTTGAGTTTCTCCAGCTGGCTTTCTGGACAACCTCTTCCTGCGCTTTTCCACTCTCCAAAGAAATCTCTCTTTAGAATGAAGTTCAGTTTCTGACAGTTTCCTCTTACCCTTCCACCTTTCTGCGCCTTTGTAAAGTCTTTGGTCTTCTGTCTGTCCCCAGTTCATTGTACACCCTGCCCTTCACTTTCTATTTCCCAGTCAGAAGAAACCTGCCCCTTCAGTTTCTTCTCATACATCATCCTCAAACCTCCCTCTCTAATGAGAAGTATGACAAATGACTTTAAAACTCCTTTGCTGAATGCTGGAGGATTTAAACCAGAGAACTCAACAAATCACTGCCTGAACTACAGGGCTGAACAACATTCTCCATCTTCTCTTTTGGTGAATGAGTGAAAAAGGCCATGCAGTTCATACAAGCACCATTTCCCTGGTAAGCTGGGTCAAAAAAAAATTACATTATCAGTTTAGAGACATTGCTGTGATGCATCCACTTTTTCTCTTCAGAGAGTGGCTCTGAATTTAGTTTTAAATGAAACCTTAGACTGAGTTTAGTGTGTAAGTCTATTACCATTGACTTACTGATTCTCTTTTTGTCTCAGGCAAGGAAATGTTTGCGGTTTTATTTTCAAGGACAAGGGGAGGGAGGAGGTTTAGTACATTCTTTGCAAAGCTGGAACATGGTTGAAATCTTGGTATGATTGAAGTCAGCAGCAGAATTAAACTTCTCTCTGGTGGGTAAATTCACATTTCCTCTAGAAGGTTGGAGGTAATAATATTTGCTTCCCTCAATATGTTCTATGTGAATCTCCAAAATATTCAGAAAGTTACTGTGTGACTGAAGCAGTTCAATTTCTGCATGCCCAGTTTCAGATACATAATAAATTTGATTTTCTAGAAGTATGAGCGGAACACTCAGTAAAAATTGGGTTGATTGAACAGTGTAACAATCTATCCATGCAGCCCAAGTATTTCTTAAACTTTAGACAGTGATGTACCACTTCCTAATTTAGTAAATTAACTGCATCTGAAAGCAGTTAATTGTCTATTTCGCTGCCAGTAGGCAAAGGAAGTTGACAGATGTTCACAACTATATCTTTGTGCTTCTCTCCTTAGCATGTATGATGCAAAGAGCATGAATCAAGCAGAATAGGTGACTTGGTTTGAAAGACAACTATACAATTTTAAATGTTAAAGCAAAAAAAGAGGGACAAAAGTATAGGAAAAGGAAACGAGCTCTTTAATTAAATATATTTAACTGTATATTAGAACACAGAACAAAGAAAAACCAACGATAAAAAGAAAGCCCCCTTTTTGTCCAAATTCTCAGTCCAGTCTTGTGACAGCAGCTGCCATGACAAAAATGATGGATGCACCCCTTGAAGAAAAAGGGAGGAAGCTTTTGTGGTTGGTGGGTATTTCCAGGGGGTGCCATGGAGAGAGAGAGAGACTGTACCATCGATGCTCTGTTCATGCTGAAAATCCAGCACAGAAGAGCAGAGGGTTGTGAGGGAAGAAGCTATGCCACTTGCTGCCTTTCCATGCCAGCAGCTGTGTCTAACCACCTCTGCTGCATCGCCCCATGTTCAGCAAGACGAGAACCGTGACTAAACACAACTCCAGTTCCAGTTCCACCAGTCTATCAGCCGCCGTGCCCCAGAAATCTCAAGAGTTCCTTGTGTCCGCTGCTACATTGCCATCGCTAGCGCTGGCCACATGGCAGGCCCCATGAGCATACATGACTGTGGTTGGGGGTGGAAAAGCAGCCTCGGCATGACACGACCCGGCCCCTGGCACTCCCATGCACCAGCTGCACTGCTGCGGGCAGCCGCAGTCCTGCACCATAGCCACTGTCCACATAGCAACGCTTTGTGGGCCAGGCAGACAGGGACTGTCCTGGCCCAGTGCAGCTCACCCTGGCCCTGACAGTCCCCCGGGAGAGGGGAGGGGGCAAAAGGAACCCCCACCACTTGCAGGGAAAACAGAAAATTAAAAAAAATTGAAACAAACCACTGAGCCACTGAGCAGCCTCATTTTTCTCTCCCTGGCAACTGGCATGCTTTTTTGTCCCAATGCAATGCATGGATAAAAACCATGGTCATGTGGGAGCAGAGACTCCTCCCTCAAATATCATTCTGAAATCCCCATGCTTAGGTGAAGAATAACTTACATTAATTCCAAGGTGCTGAAGAACCAGAATCTGTAGAATGGTTTTATTGGGAAGCAGTTTTTAGAGCCAAAATTCTTTGTCTGATGAGACTGCAAAACCTGAAACAATTTCTAACTTTTTTGTTTCTTTTTTTTTTCTGTTGTATTAAGCTAATGTTGATAACAGAGCAGCTGAGGTTTGTGAATCTGAAAATCCTTGCAGCCAAGTCTTTTATAACTAGGCAGGGGTTCTCAGTAAGTCAGTCAACACTTCTTGCTTTATGAGTTCTTCCCTTTGATGAGATACCCTTGTATGCATATTATCTAGCTGAACTACAGAGAGGCTGCACAAAGTTGCAGCAGATGACTTAGAAGATTCCAAGAATTCAATATTTGCAGTGAAGTGCAACTGATCTCAAGGATGAACATCATCCCAGTATATTAGAAAAGAACAGCAAAATGGAGGGAGCAGAGTCCTTGACAGGTTATCAAATATGTCCCTGAGCTCTAGGCCAGCACCAAATATAGATGCACAACACCTGGCAAGTGACAAAGGCATCAAAAAGGATTCCTTAATTCCAGAATATTTCAGCCCCAGCCTGTTGCAGCATAGGTGATGGCTGAACAACATGCCTAGATGGAACTGAGGCAAATCTCTTGGGCTGAGCAGAGATAGTGAAGGCCCTGAAGACTGCTGAGGGCAATTGAGGCATATCACTGCCCTCAAGGCCAGAACCTAGGGAAAATTGCTGTTTAAAACACACAGTTCTCTCCCTGTGACAGTCAAGATCATTCTCCAACTGGCCCAGAAGGACCAAAGCACTCAGTCTGCCTCTGTATAAGTCTGGATACCATGGTCCATCAGTTCCATTGCTTTTCTCCTGATGTTTTTCTGTCTGCAAAGTAACTGATGTGAGCCAAGGACCAAGGTGGTTGTCTTTCAATAGAGAGCTGAACTTGGAAACTCCCCTTTTCCCTGGGGTGACACAGTCTGACACAGCTGTTCACACAGGGTATTATGGACACTGTGTTCATAGGATTATGCACATGCAGGTTAATGTGCAAAGGGCAGCTCTCGATGAAAAGGTTTTCTCAGTCTGGTCAACTAGATCTTATAATCACCACCAAGCCACCAGAGATCTGAGAGATTTACATTACCATGTTCCCTGTGCTTGTAATTTCTCAGATGAAGGTTGTGTATTGCTCATCTTTTATCAGCAGAGCTTTAGCTATTCTTAAAAATTCCAAAGTGAAATATAAAAAGGAAATTCTTGTCAAACAGATGTTTACCACCGTGCTCTTGCAAGTATTAATGTCACTTGAAGGGGACCAGTTATCAGTATTTCTCTTTTTTCTAACACAAAAGTCGTCAAAGCAGGAAATAGTACAAAACTTGAGAGAAAGATAAGTAAGTCTCATTAAGAGGAGTGAGGTATGATTAAACAATAGGGTACAGCAAGATGGGTGACATATGAGGCCAGCACTGATCTGGGGATGACTCATCTAACACTTATCAGCTTCCCAGCCCATAGGAGTGGCAATTCAGAAGTTAAACATAGGTACTGAGGTATATCATTGCAAGGCTAAAAATTAAAGTTTGGAGGATTAACCACACTGATCCCTAAAAATGAACTCAGAAGAATCCTTGAGCTGACAAGTTCATAATTAGCCTGAGGGATGACAGCTCACAATCAGTCACATTCGCCTATGGTGTAAGTTGTCAGCCTCTCACCGACTTCCACCAAGACATGACTCTTCTGATACCAATGTGACTGTGAAAAGGCAAAAGCACAGTGAACATTTTTCTATTTTTAATTTCTGTAAATGGCAGAACTCCTTTTGACTTCAAAAGAAGAAGGACAGGGCCATTTGCTTAATTATACAAAGCTCTCCCTACCAAATGTAATGGAAATTAATGTGAAGCTCTGTTTACTGTTTTACCATGCTATGTCTGAAGTTGGAAGGAGATATTACTTTCCATTCAGTGAAATGAGAGTGGTACTCACTCTTCTCATAATCTCTTTGAAGCATCGGCACTCACGGCAGAAGCTAAGATCTGAAATTGAGGCAATTTAACAAACTGTCAATGACCAGCGCTGCATCTTGACAAATAATTGCACCACTGTAGTCCAAGCTGGTGCTTACATAACACATTCTTATGCAAGACAAGGTAGCTGGGAATCACTTTACATGTTTGCCAAGTGTGAGTGGAACAGCAGCCTCAGCTGGACTGCACGCACCAGGGCAGCTTGCTTTCACCTTAAGAGCAGGAGATCTGACTTCCCTAGGCCTTGCTGCCTGGATGCATTCATGCCTGCCCACCATGGTCACCTTCCCTCCACTTCATTCCACATGCACTGCTGAAGGGTTGGAAATTGCATCAGCTTTACCAAGCAAGTTGTACATGGCTGCTCTGTTACTCCTGCTGAGAGGCACATCTGAAATTTTACCAGGCCACAGTTGTGATTTGTTGTACCATCTCATCCTTCCTTTATCAACAATGTTTTTCAAGCAGTTCCAATACATTGTGGCCTGGATCATTTCCATTCCTGTAATCCTCTCCATGGACTGTCTTTCTGTGGTGAGCAGAGTGATGTCCTGGAAAAGGGAAAGGCTGATATTTCAGTCCCTCGAAGCAAATGGGGGAATTGAGCCCCAAATTTTCATATTATTATTTTCATATTATGTGTCAGTAACAGCAGTAGCAAGCTGGGGAAAAGCAGAGCTGCTCATGTCACTTGTCTAGGAAACATCTATAGGACTCCATCAGACCGTGGGATAATTCAGGATTTCAAAGGAGACATCTTGCCTATCCTCTAGACTCCACCTGTGAGGCACCAGATTATAATACTGTGTCAAAACTACCTGTAGTATGTGTTTTTATAGAGGGGGGAAGGGATGAGTCGAACCTCACAGAGGTGAGGTAACATGGTATCCCACATATCAGCCCCTGTAAGCCTCACAAGGCAGCCCCATGGCCGCTGCCAGTCAAAAAAGCCCAGGAACACTTCAACACACACTGCATCTCCTGGAGTCCCTAACCTAGCCCTGGACTGGTTGGAACAGTGGGAACACTGCCCCTCGCCCAGCCTCAGAGCCCCGGAATGGCCAGTGGGCCAGAGGTCCCGCCTGGCAGGAGGTGGCCACAAGGACCAGAGCAGATATAATCGAAAGCATATGCTCTCTATATTGTCATGGCCCTGCCACCTGGACATGTGACAGCAGGTCTTCCACAAGGTTCCAATGGTAGCTATATTTCTCCCTCTCTTTCTCTCTCTCTCTCTCTCTCTCTCTCTGCTTCTTCTATCTTCTTGATCCCTCTTCTTCTCTTTCTTTTCTCCTCCCTTGTTGTGTTGGGTACCTTATTCCTGGAGGGACTGGGTTTTAAGTGATGTGGATTGTTATATGCTGGGTTAATGCTTGAGTGGAATGTTTTGTCTAGATTGTATGATACCCTTAGAAATTTTGCCAAGTTCTTTTATTTTCTCCCCTAAATTATCAGTAGAAGTACTTCTTCAGGAAAAGTCTGTGGTTTTTTCTCTTTATGCAGTCTGAAGATAATTAAGAACATTATATACATTTCTAAAGTAAAACTCCTGGCTGAGCCTGTGAGCTGGTGACTCCATGGCTGGGGTGTTACACCACCTCACCAAAATATCAGGGTTCACTCCTCTGCTGTCCCCTCTCATTATTGCATAGAAAGGAGTAGAAAGGGGGATATCACTGCTGAGTAGTTGTGAGAGAAAGATGGAGCAGGGATCTTTATACTGGATGCAAAAGGAGGGAGAAGTTGGATGGCAAAAAACAAATTGAAGGCAGGTCTCCCCATCACCTCATTTCAACCTCTTTGGAAGTTGGCTAGTTATGATTAATACTGAAATGTGTCACTTGCTTTTGTTGGTCTTCTCACACTCACATGAGTAACTGCATGAACAGATTCAGTAGAAAGAAAAGTGGATTTCTGTACAATTCCTCTAGATGGCAAGCTTTATCTGTTCTATTTATCTTATCTATCCAAAAGAGAGTATGTTCAGGCTCAGCTGCCCTGGAAAAAAAGCATCCTACACTACTGAGACTATTCCGTCAGTTCTCGAATATCAGCTCCTAGAGTACTAGGCAAGTTTCTGTAGGGAAACAAAATCATGCATGACGCACCAAGTTCTTGAGAAATGTGTTTACTGGTGGAATATGATTTGGAAAGTATAATAATCAAATTTGGTTGAAAGATGACATATTTTGCAAGCATTCTTACTGCATCTAGCAATGGAGATATTGACCACACTACTCTCAAAGGCATTTTGCTGTGCTGAATGTGAGGGAAATGTCTCCTCTCTCTCTGCCCCAATTTTTCTGGGTATTAATGTTGATCATTACTTTCACTGGTGCTAAGCCAGTGAGGAATCAAACCACTAAGAAATCAAAGATAGAATGAGAAAATCAATAAAATTGCCCTGAGAGCTGATCCTGATCTAGCTTCTGTATAATTAGCAATTACTCCAGTGGACTTCCTGGCATAAAATTACTGTAAGATATCTGGTCTTGTGTGTATTCAGCATTTAAATCTTAGAGAAAAATTATAATAAAGATCAACTATTTTGCATCCTAGGTTGTCTTTTAAATGACTATAAAGTAAGTGTGATGGTAGTGTTGGAACCCAGACTTCACAGTATTGGATGATTCACTGGGAAGCAAGATGAGAAAGAATCAAGCCCACATCTCTCTCTGGAAATAAGAATACAGTCCCAGCCCTTACACTTGATATAACAGATGGAGCTTCCAAAAACACTCTTGGTATTTATGAGAACCCTAGTCAACCCTAGTCAAGTGATGTATCACTGGTGTAATGGGGCTTTTTATGACAGTAGTTGTTGTTCAGCATTTTCTGTGGACAAAGTCCACAAAGGCTGATGCTTGTGCCCAGTATTGTACTGTTTGCATTGTTTCTGCATGCTCTTTGCTGAGGCCCCATATGTGTTCTTTTACCTGCATGAAACAGTTTGTGAATTCCTCCAGGGAGAGATCATTTCATATGTTTCCCAGGTGATACTGGACATAACATTGTACTCAGGTGTGATAAATGGAATATTTGATCAATATTCTTAGGAGATTTTGCTATGGCTTTAATGATCTATTTGAATTTTAATATTCAGTTTAAGTTTGTCCTCTCATAGTTTCAGCACATTACTTACTATTACGTCCCTCAATCTCCATTTTCCTGCCTTCTGCTCCTTCAGTCATGCATCCTGTCATACCTCTGATTTTTTTATTTGTTCTATAAAACAATGTCTGAGCACTCTTCAAGTGCTGTACAAATATATAATGATTTGTTCATACTGCTTGCTCTGCCTTAAGTGATTTGTCTCCCTTTTTCACCTTCATCCTTCAAATAGTTTTGTCTCAGAAATTGCCTACAGCTTACCCAAGCTCTCTTAATTTTCCTTGAGTTGATCTTCCCAGTCTGGAGATCATTGCTGGCACCACTTGACCTCACCCCGGTCATGGATTTGATAGAAATTAGAAAGCAGGATTTCCTTTCTAGCAGAGGAATGCCCAGAACTCCGTAATTTTGCTGATCACGCATCAGCCGGGTCACCTGGAGAGTTGCTCATCTGGCCTCCCTGATGAGATGTTTCTTTGGTTGCCTGCCTTCTGCTGCCACATTGCGCTGCACGTTTCCGTCCCTGACAATGCCTCTCCTTCTTCCCTTGAGCTCCCTGCCTTTCCCTTCCCTGGGGACTGTGCCTGCCCTAGATAATGAAGTGGTTTGTGCCTGGTTCTTGCATCATTATTCCAGTCAGGGCACCAAGAGATCTATTTTCTCAATTTCCTCTGCTTAGGGTTACAATGCATCTCTGGG
The DNA here is from genome assembly GCA_013400695.1 of Neodrepanis coruscans. Taxonomy (NCBI): domain Eukaryota; kingdom Metazoa; phylum Chordata; class Aves; order Passeriformes; family Philepittidae; genus Neodrepanis; species Neodrepanis coruscans. The sequence continues at coordinate 13,389 of VYZS01102584.1, forward strand.
CACTTTGTGTTCAGACGTCAGCTGTCCTCCAAAATAACAGGGGAAGTGCATTAATCCCTCCAGCGTTTATTTAATCAGAGTTTTGACTGGTAATAAACAGAAGAACATGCCATGTCCTTACATGCCAGTACATAAAATGCATGACAATACAATTTTGGCAACCATTATCCATAAACATAATTCAATTCTTTTATTGTCCACAATGATTACTTCCCCCTATTTTGACAAGAAAGCTATAATAACTTAGTCTGTCTTGATCTGAGCCAACAGATTTTCTTTTCTTTTGATTTCCTCTTCCTTCCTGAGACAATGGCACAGTGCAGCCTTCTAGGAAGGTCCACAGATAATCGGCCTTCCCTTTCCTTAATGCATCTGATTTCATAGCCTTTGCATATATTTAGCATATCCCTTTAAACTGACGGAGTGGTGGGAATCCCTACCCTCCTGCTCTCAGTTCCTCAGCATGACCAACAAAAATGACCTGCTAATCCCTTCTCCTAGGTGTTAGATGGAGGTGCACTATAGGATGGAGCCTTCAAAAATTTCCTGCAATGTGCTCTTACACAAGATATCTTTGGTCTTACATCATGGCAGAGGGGAATAACCAACACCTGAACTGCCTGTTTTCCCACAACAGGTGTTCCTCTCAGTCAGTGCCCATGACTGACAGGTAGGTGCATGTAGACCCAATCTTTCAAGGTCAGAATGCCCCAAAGTATCCAGATAAATGCTGAAAATCTTTTTCAAATTCACATGTGTAACTGCTGAGGAAAGTGATGTTACTGACTCTTGTGCTGAAAAAGCAGTGAAGGAAACAGTGGCCTCTGACAATATGCCAGCTAGGGCATTTGAGAAGAGGATATATTTCCTCATGGATTTGTATGTGAAATATGCTGTGTTGCTGTGTATTGCAGCTGAGCATTACTCAAGCTTAAGCTCTCTTTTTCCTTCCTACTTTTTTAAGTATTTTTAAGTACTTTGGTGCTTTGAACACATGTATAATCATCCATGCCCCACCATTTTAGGCACTTTTCTTTCCTCTCTTCTTCACACTAGTCAGAAGTGGATCTGTGAGCAGTGCTGGAATATTTATATGTCTTGAATTGCATTTTTACAGCACCTTCAAGTACGAATCAATGGAAAGACCCTGAGGAAATTATTTTGGACCTGATTTTCTGGTTGCAAAGGAGAAGGTCATACAAATTTAACATAATACCCATATGTCCTTTTCTTTGGGCTATTCCCTGGGGCTGGAGTAGACCCAGAGAAGATCTCTCACAAGGAGCTCAGTGTATGGAGGCTATAGTATCTTTTTGTGGGGTGCATAAGCACTAACACAGTTAAGCTTTCCAGTCTAATAGGAAGAACGAGGAATGAATTGGGAGGGCAGGTTACACCCCTCTTCTTCCTCTTACATGGGCGATGAGTCTGTGACAATTTGTTTTAATCTCCCTTGCATTGCTGTAACTGAGAAGTAGTATGAGCACAGCATGAATGAAATCTGAGCTCATGTTCTGCTGTCTCCTTCATTAAATATGCAGTACTGTGAAGGTTTGCCATTCTTCATGAGTTGGGTTCATCACCAACTTTTTTGATGAGATATATTTTAAGAACATTATATAAATGTATGTCTGTAGGTATATTATGACACTTTTCACAAGTCAGAAATGTCTCATAATGCTGATGAAATGGAGCTTTGGGAAAAGGCATTACTTTATCTACCTCAATAACAAATGTGATGGATGTCTTGCTCTATCCTGCACTTTAGTATGTATTGATGGCTGTGTGTCATACTTCTAAATGTGAAATGAAGACAAGCTACAAAATTCTGGGCCTCTGGAAAAGTCATGCTTTGCAAGTCCAGGCTATACATAATCTTGAACTGTGTTCATGCTGATAGCAAATGCTAAGTGCATTTCATTACCAAGAAGGCGAGAATGGCTGCCAGCCGAATGGCATTTGCAAGTGATACGTTCCCAATCTGCTCTTCCAGAGCATGCCCTACATCTTGTTGCTATCATTCCCCTTTTTATTTGAATGATTAAGTCTCAGTTCATAAGACTTTTCCAAGCAGAACTTATCCATCAGGGTTCCTAGTGAGTATCAGGTGCTTTTGTCTGTTTGACCTCAGCTTCTGGCTTCCCAGAGCAGAACCATTCCAGATTTCATTAAAAACAACATCATACATTTTAACCTAAAGTCACAGGGATCCAGCATAATACTCCATTGAAAAACCACCAGTAATTGCCCTATCACAATCATGTATTTTCCGGTACACAGAAATAAGTGGGCATCATGGACAGGAGCTGGCATCTAAAGGCCAAGACAACATTCCAGAGCCAAGCCAGGCCTGCCAGGTACCATCAGATCTCTGAAGGGAGGAAGATGTCCCCACCTAAGGCTAGCCAGTGCTCATAACCCAGCCTGGACTTCCTCTGTAAGAAGGTTTTCTAATGTAAACAATGCTCTTTATCTTTCAAGGAAACCCTGGGGAAAAAGACTGGCTGCATAAAGGACTTTTGTTGCTGCTTGACAGGTTGACTCACTCAGCATCTTACATCTCCCCACTGTCCTTTGGCTAGAGTCAAAGTTATTATGCGTATATAATAGTGTATCTACTAGCTCCTATGTTAGGGCTACAATTTAAAATAATGAAGGAATCTAATTTCTATTACTATGCTCCCTATATGAGCTCAACACAAGGCTATAATAAGATAATTTCTAAATGACACATATTTCCCCTAAATTCAGACAAAATTAAAAATATAAATATGAGAAGGACTGACTCCTTACAAGAGCTTATTCCAAAAGTAGAGTTGAGCTGATCAAAAATACATTTTCTGAGATATACAAGCAATTTTAAAATTTCTTTATAGTTTTCACAGGAAAAATAGACCCGTTCATGAATAACTGAGGCATCAGGCAGAGTGATTATCTGTCCTTTAGCAAGAGTTAGCAGTAATATTTTCTTTCCTCACAGAGTTGGCAAACTGTTGTTATTAGTTTGTAATTTGATTTTTGGAAACTTGTCAAGCCAAGGGTTAAGAGAACGCTGTTACACAGAGGCAAATTTCCAAAGCAATCTGAGACTCCATTCACTAATTGAAGTTGGTGTCAGAAACCATGTCTTAACATGACCTTCAGGAAGTTCTTTAATCTGTTGCTAATATATCAGCCTTCTCCTCTCTCTCCAGTATAAACATGTATAAAGTATAAACTTTATACAGATAACTTTTTTTTCTTCATGCCCCAGCAAAAGCAGGAAGAAGAGCTGCTGATATTGAACAAGGAGTAAAGGGAGGTGGCCATTCCTGGAGAAGATACCTCTCCCTCCTTAACAGCATGGCACAGCAGGGTGGCTGCCCACAGATTAGGAAACTGTTGAAAGCCTTGGAATTACCCAAATGAGGTTATTGCCCTTGAGGTTATTACCTTTGGGTTACCTGAACTGCTGCAGCAGGTAGGCCCTGGCACTTCCACCCCTACTGACCAGGACGCTGAGTCAGGCCCTCTACGGTCTCTGATTATGCCATTGTGTCTCACCTTCACAAGAAAAAGCCTCAGCTGCCTTCACTCAAGGTACAATGATACAAAACATCCCCTGGTTTCTCTTTGCCTGAACCATTTCAGGTAGGCAACACTGCCCTAATCCTGAATATCTTTCCCCTCTCCAGGCCTTGCTTTCTTGAGGGGATCCCTCCCACCATCTTTATCAGTGTCCAAGCTGAAATCACAGGAGGATTTTGTTCTACTGAAGGGAGACGTTGCAGAGAAACTGAACTAAAATGGTGCTTAATAAAAACAGAATGTCTGCAGAAAAATGGCCATAACTGGGGCCAAATGCAAAGCCCGTTTCTCACCAAAGATGCTCTACCAGAATGTCCAAAACCTTTCACAGAAATTTCATATGAAGACAACCAACAACCAGTAGTGAAAGAACAAAATTTGTTGTGCATACTCTTGTTCAACTATCCTAAAAAATGTGTTATGCCATCTACTTATTCCCGTCTGGGAACAGCAATAGCAGGATCAAAAACGCAATATAATTTTTACCACATTAAAAGTGGTGCAACCCAAAAAACCTAGAAACTGTAAATCTTTCCACTGTGTTGGCAGAGCAAGTAAGCTCCATGCTCTCCAAGAGTCACACCTTCATGTTAATGTATTTAATGACACATTTTTCAGGTTAAGAAGAGAAACGACTGTCATTTTTTGCCTTGGGAGGAGTCCAAGTGCTGTGGGTGGTGGCAGGGCATTAGGCAAGGAAAGGAGAGGAATATTTGCTACTCTGCCCACTCAGCATGTGCTTCCTTGGAAAGGGCAGAGCCTGGCACCACTAGAAAGAAATTTGCTCCTTTGACACTTTGCAAATACACAAAACTTCATGACTACAGAGCACTGTAGCACTTTTTTGCAGGAGAACAAGATAACAGGAGCAAAGGTGAAGCTCTTCAGGCATTTACCACAGATTTGGATATACAGGCTAATTTTCTGCTGCCTTTTACTTGAAAATAATAACTCACAACAGATACAGGGACTGCAAGATAGCAGCAACTACTGAATTGGAGTATATGGTTTTGTTATGAAACATATGCTCAGCCATATCTGGTATACTGGTGCCAGTTCAGCAGTAGTTTAAGAAAAGACCTTTCTTGAAGGTGAAATTTAGTCCTATAAGAAACTCTGGTATTTAAAAAGCGGGGGAGTTGTAGCATGAATTTAGATGACACATCACTAGATGATACATGTTGGTTGGTTCATTGATTTGTTTCTTGGGTTTTGTAATTAATTTTGAAGCAATATATTCTCATTTGGAAATAGAAAAATAACTTCGAAAATTTTTATAAAGTTAAAATACTCTATTTCTTAGCTTAATATACAGCAAAAGCTAAAATTCTATAAGAAATTTGAATCAAGACAACTGAAAAAGCCCCCCAACTTCTATACTCCAGTCAGTTCCACAAAACTGAATTGCTTCCATCATCTTACCAACTCTTCCCTCTGAAAATATAGCCTGTCCCTACAAGACATTTTATTTTAATAGAACATATGCTCTCAGAGGTGTTGTGTTTTGATGACCAAGAAACTTAATAACGTTTTAGCAAAGGAGTAACACTGAGCCCTCTGAGGCCATGTCTGTATTAGCAATCCATGCAGAGCAATGGAAGTGACTTTGCAGAAAATCCGCAAAATCTCAGAGATTTTTTTCATTCCGTAGACTAAATGCTTTTTTGTGGCTTGACTTTGATTCAGTTGGTGCTCTCTTAGGCCAAACCAAAGTACAGGAACTGGGAGAGTCACTTCAGCACACCCTCCTAATCAGGACTAAAATTTTAATGAAGATGCATCATGAATATGAAGCTGACTCATAGCAGCAAAAAGTCCCATCTACTTACAACATTAGCTACTGAAAGACACTATATGCTGAGGTACCACTGACTTGTGAAATAAGGAATCAAAAAATCATATAAAAGGGCTGGGTTTTTCGTTAGTGGCTCTATGCTCGAATACAGGATAACAGCAGTATTACCTTTTTTTTTTGTTATTCTTGTTTTGTAGGACTCTAAATATTGTTAATGGAACAAATATTACATTCATGAAAATCACTGAAGAGAAAGCTGGCCTTAAAAGAGAATATGCACAACACACAGTGGTAGTTCACACTTCTTTCTAAACCCTTGGCTACACTGCACTTAGTCTGCAGTTATCACTGATATCTAACAGCAGAAAAGGCATATAATATATGCTAAATAAAAATAGGATTAATTTCCTGTTAATTATCTACTTTATTTACTCGATTAACAATGGATCAACATTCCACTTCTGTTTTTCAGACTCATTTAGTTACAAACTGTACCTGATACCTAGAGGTGTATTAAAAAAGCTCAGATTGTAAATCATACATATCAAAAAAGGTCAGAGTGCAAAACATAAATTATTTTAAAAATAAAATAATTAAAAAATAATAAACTCCCAAATAATAAAAACCCACAAGTAACAGAAAATTTACACTGTCACTGTATTGAAAGTTATCAAAGAAAGAGTAATAAAACACTCCCATCAGATCATAGATTAACCTGTGTTTTCAGCTATTTTGGTTAGAATTAATGGTTTAACAATTTTCTGATTTGAATACAATAGCATATCTTCATTTAGAGTAATTATAGTGGTGAGATTACACTTTAGCACATGAAAATACATCCACTCCTGAAGACCTCTGTTTTTACAAGTAGTCAAGTGTGTTCAAAGTTCCCTCACCCTAAAGGTCTTACAAAGTTAATAAAACATCTGTTTTCATTCTGTCAGTGCCTCGTGCTGAAAATGTATTTGTCTGTATTTCTTACTGTCTTTGGTTTTAGTGCTTGTGCTTCTTCATGCTGAAATCAGCTGTTGCGCTGTGTGTGATGAGTATTCAAATCTCATATGTCTGTTTCAAGATTAAGCACTGGTTTTTAGTACCTGGTGGCCCTTACAAAACTGACGTAACAAACTGAACAAACACTTATTCTTTTCATTTGCCTTTTCATTCAGCAGCAGCATTGCTTAATGAAGGTTAAAGCAGTTTTACAAAGTCACAAAATGCCATAGAATTTGAAAGGAGTAACAAGGCATCACTTAGATCATACCACAGATGTCCTTCAAATAAAGCAAAATTTTCCTAAGTTTCAAATTTTTAAGAGTTTGCAATACTAAGTACTTTTAAGACTATGAACACATTTTGAGAAAGCACCTTAAGACAATATATTTAAAACTCTTCACCATAATATTTGTGCTTTCTTTTTAAGGCACTTTCTTTGAAGGTGCTTTATGTGGACAATAACCCAGTTTAATCTGTTTTCCAGGAAGTGTTAACATCTTCTGCTGTAAGGGCATTCTGTTAGCTCCTAAAATTCAGTGTTCATCTAGATTTTTATAAAACCATTTTAAGACGTACTAACTAATGCCTTCACTCTCCATAGTGGTGTGTGTGACTTTATCAAGAACAATAAGACTTTTAGTCATGGCATTGGTGTAGGTAAGATCAGGGCAATTAACAGCAGAAATACTGACGAATATATGTTTGGTTGATATCACAGACCTCCTCTGATAAGCCACAAAGGGAGGACATTCTTTTGGTAGGTAAAAGCATAATATTAGAACTATTTATATACACGAAGTACTGTAAAAAATAGAGCTGTAATTTTTCTTCCTTCAGATGCTACCATGAAACCAATATGATAATTTTAAGAAACTGAACTAAAAAATATTTTGTTAGTGAAGTTAAATTGAATGGTCTCTCTCGTGCATAAGTATTTCAGCTTTCAAAAATTAATGTCAGATCAAGCATTAAAATATTCTAATATTCTCTTTTAAACCATCATGTTTACTTTGCCCAACAACCTCGTCTACTGTACAATGTATTGAACTCGTATATCTAAGGTGAATGAATGAAGAAAATAAAGCCTAAACGGTCCCTTTTTTTAATCTACATTATTGGTTGAGTTTCCTTAGCCCCAGAAAGCAAAGCAGATGCCAGAGAATCAGTAGCAGAGTGGATAATAATGTCATCCCTTGGTGCAGAGAGCATTTGGAAATAAAAAGAATTCTTAAAATTGTGGGTCAGTGGCTAGCTGCAAAGACATCAATGGATACAATACTTCAAAGTGATGAGTTATTAACCATATCACATTTAGATAAGTTATGAGAGATCTGGAGTCCTATGTGAAGATGAAATAGCATCTATATGTAATGAACATAGGTGAAGACTGATTAAATTCAGCAAACATATCTCCAAAAATCATATTCTTGAAATACGATCCTATGCAGCATTAAAAACAGTTCCTTGCTACTGTTCTTTAAAATAATTTGTACTAAACATGTCACTTCCTATCATCTAAGTATAACAAATATCTAACTGAGCACTTGCCTAATTTTAGAATCTGCACCAACATATCTCCTTCCTTAAGCAAAACACTTATTGCATTTTGAGCTTCAAATTCACTTCAGCTGTTGAACACAGCACAAATAATCTAGTAGGATTAAAGCTTTAGTCAGAGATTGTCTAAATCTGAGTTGCCTCTGCAGGACCTCGTCACTGTTCAGGTTCATTTGGTGCCCAGCTGCTTCTGCATTAGGCCTTCTTAAAACTTGGAGATGTGGTTAATAGAGACTGCTTGCTTTGTAGTGAGTGTACAAGAGTCATGCTTGTATGTCAATACAAAGGAAACGATGGGACGTTAAACAAAGGTAGGAAGCTAGCCACACTTACAAGACTTATAGCCACAGAAAAGAAGTAAAATATCACTCCATGTTGTTAAGGTATCACAGTCACTAGAGAATAAGATTGGTATGTCTTTGTTGACAATTTGTGTGATGATAACTTGATGGTGATGACATCATCATATTCCTGCATGGAACCATGTGGATGTCACTTGGAATTCATCTACCCTAAGGTATTTACTAAATACAGTGAAGCTTACACATGTCCTCTGGTCAGTACATTGAAAAGAAGTCAAGAAGCTTACTCATCCAAGAAACGCAGGGTAATTAAACCCTCCAACTAAGTCTGAGCAATGTCCTACACCCTAAATGATCAGTTTCGTGATTTTTTTTTAATGAATGTTTGTAGTTGCATGTTTTCCTCTCCTTCCTTCAGCTGACACATAAAATATTACGCATCTCCTGTACATTTAATACCCTCAATGTGTACTCTAGTTTTAATATATGGTCATTTCCAGAATATTAGAATTATCTACCAACTGTATGAAGTTTAAGAAAGACGAGTGCCAGATTCTGCACCACAGTGCAACCCCAAAAGTTTGTACAGACTGGAGAATGAGAGGTTCAAGAGCAGTGCTGTGGACCTCTGGATCCTGGTCGATGGCAAGCTGAATATGAGTCAGCAGTGCCCTGGCAGCCAGGAGGGCCAACCATGTCCTGGGGGCATCAGGCAAAGCATCACCAGCTGGTCGAGGGAGGTGATTGTCCTGCCCTTCTCTGCACTGGTACAGCCGCATCTTGAATATTGTGTGCAGTTTTGGGTGCCAAAAGAAAGATATAAACCTGTTAGAGAGCATCCAAAGGACTGCCTAGAGGGGAAGCCATACGGGGAGTGACAGAAGTCACTTGGCTTGTTCAGCCTGAAGAAGAAACTGAGGGGAGACCTCATTGCAGTTACAGCTTCCTCATAAGGGCAAGTGGAGGGGTAGGCACTGATCTCTTCTCTACAGTGACCAGTGATAGGACCCAAGGGAATGGCATGAAGCTGTGTCAGGGGATGTTCGGATTATATGTTAGGAAAAGGTTCTACCTCCAGAGGGTGGTTGGGCATTAAAACAGGCTCTGCAGAGAAGTGGTCATGGCACCAAGCCTAAGAGAGTTTAAGAAGCATTTGGACAAGCCTCTAGGGCACATGGAGTGACTCTTAGACCTCTCCTGTGCAGGGACAGAAGTTGGACTTTGATGATCCTTGTCCCTTCTAACTCAGGATATTCTACAATTCTATGATCTAGTCTATTTATGCTTAATTACTGTTTTCTAGGAGAACTTGGTACATCCACTGAC
>VYZS01102584.1:43914-55972 GCA_013400695.1 Neodrepanis coruscans
ATTTGTAACACCTGTGATGCTTTGACTGAAACATGTTCATTAACTCTGTTCTCAGTTATGTAATAGGGAGAAGAATAAAAAACAAAAAAACCTTCTCTTTGCAGAAATCTTTGCCTTTATATGGCCACTGTATCCTGTTTGCTCAATACTTGCACAGTTGCAGTTGCCTGGAACATTCTCATCCCCTTGAGTTTTAGTAACTAGGCATGGATTAAAAAAATAAATATAGCAAACACCAGGAAAAAAAAAAAAGACATTTATCTTCATTGTGGGCAGACAGTTGTGCACTTGAAGCCTGACAGATGCATTTTGCTGGCAAGTAGGTGAGAAAAAAGCAGTATCTTAAATCGTGTTGGGGGAAAGGGTGAGGCTTTTCTTCTTTGGTTTGAGAGAAAAAGGTTTGAAAAATTTCAAAGTTGTTCTTAGCAGCTCTATACACAACATATGGTCTTTCCTGAGCTTTTGACCATTCCCAGTGTGGGACTTTGCCAAATGAAAGTTAAACAAAAGCTACCCTTACAAAAATATTTAGGAAGCCCTGTTTTAGAAGTGAGTGCACATGTTGGCTGTGACTCAGAGCACACCCACACACCGGGTAGACAGACTAGCATCTGAACCACTAAGCAAGCTCCAGTTCTTGCTCAGAAGGTCAAAAAAGCCTGGGAAATGTGCATCGCTCCCTTTCTCCTCAGCACAATTATTTTTTTCCAGATTACAAAGTCATTTTGGATGGCACGGCAGCAGTGATGTCAACTGATTTATTGTCATAAGCATTTGTGTTCCAAGTTGGGAACAAAATTTGTAATTTCTGAACAAAAAAATAAAGTGCAGTTTTGTTTTTTTTTAAAAAGGGATAAAAAATGGAAGAAAACCACAACCCAAACCCCAACACTCCAGAATGCAAACCTTTTCCTTTAGATTTGTTTCTTTTAACATTTGTTTCTGCTCCACAGAAACCAACGGAACTGTAAAATGTTTGCTAGTGAGGCACATATTAATGGAACAGGGATTAAAGTAAAAAATCTCATTGATAATGTTTTGTCCAGAACTGGAAAAGGTAAAATTTGGTATCGTTTGTTTTAGGTTTTTTTTTTAATTGGTGTCATATTATCAGAACACAACAGCTCAAAAGACCAAGACTGCCATCTGCATTTCATTTGGCTTTCACATAATGTAGCTGACTAGTTTCCAACACACCTGTGATTGAAGTGTCTGCAGCTCCTTTCAGGTTGCTTGGAAGGTAACAGATGTCCACCCTCCCTGCCTTCCTTCCCATGCTGAGAAGACACAGAGTTAACAATTTACAAATTTTCATCCATCATACCAAATCAAAATCTGATTGCAAAGTGAAACTGGTTAGTTAGGTAACATGTTATATCAATCATTCTAAGTTGGCTCCAGGGGTGCTTTTTTTGGTACTTTATTCTGTACTTTTGCTGTTGTGGTCAAGATAATGAGGAAGCAAATAATATATGGTGGGCATGGAGGGTGACAGCAGAGTCTGAAAAGAAAAAACAATTTTTCCTTTTTCTTTTGAGGAAAAAGGGATCAGAAAATCACAATGATGCGAGTTTCAGTAATGTATATTCACTTGCAGACTTGCTGTGGAGGAAATGCAATAGATCTGCAAGATGTATGGCTATTATTAATATTGAAGCTGTACAGGCAAAGTAGAGCTTAGTTAAATTTTTATTAATAGCTAATCCCTTGCAAAACCACGGGTGGAAATTCTAACTCACCTTGCTGGCTTGTGGTTTGGATATCTTTTCACCCAGCGTGGCTTTTAACAGACCTGCCTGTTGATCTCTGTACTTCAGAGACAGATGGCCTTATAAACCCTCTAGAGAATCCTCTCCCTATGCAAAACCAGCAGGAGTGAGAAAGAGGAAAAAGTAATGGCAGGGACGAGATGGCTTTTCTACTTTTATTCCTCCCACTGGTGCTGTGTCAGAGGCAGTCCAGAGACAAACATATATAGAAGTGTCTAGAAGCAGTGCTCAGTAAAACCTGCTTTTCTTTTACATTTGCAGTGCCATTTCAACAAGTTAGATCTTGTTGCCTCTTCCAGAGGAGCTATCATGTTTTCAACAGTGAGGCTCTTGCCAAAACCTTTTTCTTATCTGGATTATTCTTTTGTGAGATGAAATATCAAAGATTCTGAATTATTAACCTTTTGAACTTTTCCTGTTTATAAACACAGGATTCTCTCTGGCCTCAGAAATGCTTTCCATTAACTCTTTTCCTTTGAGTGGAAGTTTTGATGTTTATCAGAACTATTTTTGGACACTATTCCTATTTGTATTTTTCTTCTTTATTAAAAACAAACAAAACAAACAAAAACCAAAGACAAAAACCCCTTCATTTTTCATTAGCATTCAATTTTAATTTACTTATTAAATTAATGAGGGTAGGTCCTTCCCTCCCTTCCTTCTGCTGCAGCAAGGAGCTACCCAACAATCCTACAAGCAGTAGTTCATTCTCAGAGAAAGCAATACTGGGCAATTTTGTTAGGCTTTCCTAAGAAACATTACCCGTGGTGGCATGAGTCGGAGGGGGTGGGAGGTGGGAATGGTGTGTGTGAAACCAAACCAAAAAGATGTTTTTGTAGGAAGAGACTGTGCTATCTGTGGAGATCACCCCTAGAAGCAGTGAGGGACCATCACTTCTCTGGAGCTACAGTGTTCCCCGGGTGTGCAGTGTGACAACTGCCATGGTCATAACATAGGACAGGCTGGCAGTGACTGTGTCCATCTTGTTTTGTAACCATCTGAGATGACAGGAAGTTACTGGCCATTAAGTCTGTTTTAATAGCTAGTGATCATGGCTTCTGTGACTGAAAAGTTTATGGAAACTGTGGCTCTCCTCCACCATTTCGGATTTTGCCTGTGCCATTTTTTTATATGTTGTGGGAGAGCTTGGGCAAGTTGTCTTTCTTCCACACCTTACTATCATAGTTTGTTTGCTGTTTTTCCTCACTGCTTCCTTGTTAGCTTTTTCTTCCTTTATGATACCAGCTTCTCCTCACTGATAATCAGAAAGGGCTCTGGTCTTGGCCATCAGAGGAAAAGATATGGGCTGAGGGTTAGTGGCCAACTGTCTAGACATCTGCCTTTCTCCCAGAAAGATCAGAAGGATGGAATGAAGAAGAATGAAGAATCTCATAGCTTCTGTGAGAAGTTGCTAGAAACTTCTCCTATGTTTGATAGTGCCAATGCCAGCTGGCTTTGAAGTGGAACTGCTGCTCCCAGCACCAAGTAAATCAGCAACGGTGGCAGCAGTTCTTGGATAATGTATTAAACAAGGTGAAAAAGTTACTGCACAAAAGCAACTGTAGCTGGAGCAAGGGGTGAGAACATGAGAAAGGAACAGCCCTGCAGACACCAAGGTCAGGGAAGAAGGACAGGGAGGAGGTGCTCCAGGTGACAGAGCACAGATTCCCCTTCAGCCCGTGGTGCAGACCACATTGAGCAGGCTGTCCTTCTGCAGCCCATGGAGGACCATGGTGGGGCAGAGACCCACCTGCAGCCTGTTGAGGACCCCACACCAGAGCAGGTTATGTGTCTGAAGGATGCTCTGACCCCATGGGAAGTCCATGCCTGAACAAGCTCCTGGCAGGACCTGTGATCATGTGGAAAGAGAAGTCTGCTGGAGCAGATTTGCTGCCAGGACTTGAGACCTGTGGGGGACCCATGCTGGAGCACCCTGTTCATGAAAGGAGTGCATCCTATTGGAGAGACCCACATTGGCTGTGATGGGCACCTAGCTTCCAGCCAGGGTCAACCTATCACAGATGCCTTTTACCTCCAAAGTCCTCCTGGTAGACAAGTGTGCCTGGCCTTCCTGTTGCCTGTGGATTAAGCTGCAGGCATCTGGTCCTGCTATGAGGGCTCGATGCAAAGCTGTGTGGAAACATGGTCTTTGTTATCTGGTGAATCTCAGGTAACACTTTCTGTAAGTCCCATAGTTTTACTTAGACTGCCTTGCTGGTGTGATTCATATTTGTAGTTTAAGTGCCCTGGCCAATGCAAAAGAAAGATGAGCAGGTTTCCCCTCTAATGTCTTCTTGAATGACCTTTTGTAGCTTGAGCTCAACTGCTCCACCACAGGTCAGCATGTGGAAAAGCATTCCTTGGGAGAAAGGTGAGGCTGCCACATCTGTTCCTTTGGTCAGACCTGACCTGAGTGAAAACTTGTGGAGACCTGTCAAGCTGCTATGCCACAGGCATGTCAGGAAAAAGAGTAGGAGGATGTACAGGCTGTAATGACAGAGTGGAAAACTGTTTCCAGGTTCCAGATGGACTATTAATTGAATAGCATTGCCATTTGATTTGCTGCTGCTGGAGTTTTTTTCGGCTGTATGAAATCTTAGTAGAAGTAGCAACTGCCAGGCAGCAGTCATCCATTGCAGCTCTTGCTGAGAATATATAACATGTACATGTAAAGCAAAATATTATTTTTCAGCTCTGCAAAAAGAAAGAATTAGGTGTAGTATCCAAAATAAAAATAGCATTTTAGCAATCTGAAGTGTACTCTTATTAACATGGTATACCATTTTCTGAAGTGTATAAAATTCCATTAAGGTGGAACTGGGTTTTTTTAACAATTTTTTATTCTTATTCTGGTATTATTGCTTGAACTTTTAATGAGACCAATGAAACTATATTCATCAGATCGATTTCTCTGAAGCACTTTGTCAATTCTAGGAAATTAACAAAAAATTATATAAAAGAAATACATTGTATCTGGGACATGAAGCAGAACATATTAACAATAATCAAGTTCATCCTTATTATCTTTGCAGCACTATAGGTACCCCTGGTGCTTTGTAGGCAAATAAAATTACATGTTTCTGCTTTTTTTTTTTCCCCCATTAGGCAATAATATATCAGGTGACTCATTCTGCCAGCTTAATTTTATATCCTCAGATAATCTAATATTGAAAACCTGGAAAGATGCACCAGACTAGTTACTGTGATGAGTAAGCAAACAACATTCATCACACGCTGTCTGTGAAAAGGCAGGGCTGTATTTTAATCTCAGACTCACAATTTGGTATTTTTATACCACCTTGTTTTTATAGGTAGCCACCAAGCATTTTGATAAATTAATTCATGCTTAACCAAGGGAGGAAAGCAGATCTGCAAGGCATTGCTTGAATCAAGTATGCCCCTATAGCTGCTGAGAGCATATCAGCACTGTAACAAAACTCTTGCAAATTTTTCCTGTTGCTCCCATAGCCATAATCTTTTCCTAAACTGGGTTGCAGGTGTGTACAAAACATGAGTGTTGATTCTTAACAGAGTAATAAAGAAGAGAAAGAAAGCTAAAAATTGACAGCAGAGTGTGCCTACTGTGAGCTTGTAGAAACATCAACTATCAAATTGGACTTGATATACTAGCATCTTCCCTTTGTATACTAGCTTATTCCCTCCAGAAAGATACTTGCATCATTTTCCACTGTTACTTCTCTGCATGGAATGTATCTGCTGTGTTTTGTGCCCTATAAAATTAGTTAAACAGAAATCTGATTCATGAAACTGGAATCTTGAGAAAAGAAGCTTCCTGGCAAAAGAGACTCCTCTCCTCTCTGGTCTAGTTAGCACTGATGATTCTCCTGGAAAGGAGTGCCTAATAAATAACACACTATGGAATATAGTGATATATAGATGTAGTGGATGTTAACATCACCCCTGGCACACAGTGGCAGCACCGCCTGCACATGTTAAGTGAAATAGGACAATTCCTTGCCCTGCAGTCCATGTGACTGTGCATACATGGAAAATTTGCCTTTATAAGGGCATGTCAAATTCCTTCCTCACTTTTTGTGCCACTGAAAGATGTGTCTACTGTGTCCAAGTGGGATATAGTGATTTTCCTGAATCTGAGCCACAAGACATCTGCTAGAGGACTAAAGGGAGGAGAATTTCAGTGACTAATTGGTGGCAATGGATGATAACAGCTTCCTCAGGGCTGTGAGCTCTCCACTGTGGGAGGAGACCAGGCTAGGCAGGCAGCTGAGGCCCAGCCCAGTACAGCAATACACCCTGAAAACAGTTTGTGCTGCCTGCCTTCCTCACCTCTCCAGGGTTTCACCCCTGCACCAATGTAGACCTGCTGCCACCTGTGTGCTCTACCCATCCCATCGTGGGTGTGCTCATGACTGGAGACCCCTCATATGGTGCTCTGTACATAGGCTGACTAGTTCATGGCTTGGGCTCCCTTCTGAGTCTCTGCAAAGACAGCACTGGATCACTGGCTCTGTGCTAACTTCAGAAAAGCTTTGATAATATCTGGTACCTCCAGAAATAGTACTCATAATTTTCTTTGTTTTCTTCAACAAAACACTTGTAGGCAACAGGTCCTGGGGAGATACGGGACACATTAAAGAATCTGTCTTTCATGTAATTCACTGCTAGCCAGGGACTGTAAAATGCACAGAGTTGTATAAGTGTTCTGATGTCATAATATTCGAAAAAAGCCCTCATTTAACAAACAAGCAACAGGGAGCTGGCTGTGGAGTGGCTACAGATTGGAAATGGATTAGCATCTTTTAAAAGAGAGTACATCATGTCAGCAAAGTACATAGGAAAGAATGGGAAAGAGCAGATAAAGCAAACAGGATATGTGAAAGATACTACTTTCATTTTCTGGTAGGGTTCCAATTTGCAATTGCCAGATACTAGCAAGATGAAAGGTGTGAATTCCAATGACAAAAGAATCATTAGGCCAATTTTCAAGAAATATCTTCAAACTTTGCCTTGTTTCTCATTTTAGATCTATGTTTATGTTTAAAGGAGCAAATTAAACCCCTTGTTAATTGCAGACTAGTTTATCCTGCTTTTGTTTTACTATGAGGGAATACTGTCATGGGGCAGTTGCTACTGAACAGTCAGTACACCCTAGCTGTTTACGTTGCCTTGCACAGACAACCACACTGTCACTTGGCTCTGTACTGCCCCCCTAATCCCACTGACTAGCAAAACCAGGCAGCAAACCTGGATAAGAACCATTTATGGTGGACAGTTCTGCTTTGAAAAGAAAACAGTGAGGTGCAATAATAGACTGCTCCAAAAAAAAGACTTGTTTCCTCTAAAAACTTGAGGTAGCTTTTTTATTCCAGGGCCTGCATTGTACCTTAAACATCTCCATAATTGTCATGGATCA
Source organism: Neodrepanis coruscans (assembly GCA_013400695.1). NCBI lineage: Eukaryota > Metazoa > Chordata > Aves > Passeriformes > Philepittidae > Neodrepanis > Neodrepanis coruscans. Next base: position 51,079 of record VYZS01102584.1, read on the forward strand.
AAAATGGAATTTTTCAGTAAAAATATTTTGTTGGAAAATCCCCTCCCTGACTTTTGCTGCCTTTACCAGACAAGTTCATCCTGAGACAGAGGACTTTTAGGAACAAATAGGGTGTAAATGTGGTAGACTTGGAGAAGGTAGAGGGTTTACTACTTAGACATCTTGAGGTTGCACTATAATGGGTGCTGTCCTACAGGGAGCTATGACTACATCTTGCGTATTATACAGGTTTAACCACATTTTTGTGAGCTATTATTAATGCTGAGTTGCAGCATACGCCTTTGGAAGTAGCATAGTCAACACATACCTTAGAGTGAGAAACAAAAAAGCCTCAAATTTCCTCTTGGCTGGCTCCTTCATTCTCCGCCCAACTTGGTCCCTGCCATTCAAATACAGAAGTTGACATCAAGTAATTTTCTATTGTTGGAAAAACATTCATAAGAAAACCCACATCCCTTCTTGTAAAGGCTTTGGAAGGTTGTGGAACAGGTACATTTGGACACTGCTTCTTTCTAGATTGTTTGCAAATGTGTCATCTCCGTTTTTTGCCCTCTTCTAACATTATTTTAGCAGTGGTAGCAGGAATGGGCACTTAAATCACTTTCTAATCAAATTAAGCAGGCCTCCTCCCACTCAGGTGGAATTCTGGTTGAATTTTCCAGCTTGAATTTATACCCTATGAATGTGAGTTCAGAGGTACTTTATCCATTTTCATGGTTTTAGTTGTCACTGAAGTGTAAGTACTGCAGTAGTTGTGTTACTTCTACATGGTTGCACAAAGATGGATTAGCTACTGCAGAAAAAAACCAACTTTAACTCAGCTGAGATCACCAGACTTGTTATTAAACGTATCAAATGCAAAAATCAGACTTAAAATCTGAAGCAGAGAACAGAATAGTGGAGATTAGCAGGTTAACAAGGAAAGTGTCTGATGAACTCGGACTTGGCTCATTTTATCATCAAGTTGAGCTGTATGGTTTCGAAATATTCATAGAACAGCAGTTCTCTTCTGCACAGAAACCTGGATGGCTCAGGTGCTCTGATATAATTTATCAGTACAGCTTCAGTTATTTCAGTGGTGCTTTGATGCTTTACAATAACTAAGGGGTTTTTGCCTGAGGTATGTTTCATTTCACAGTCTTAATTTTGCAGATAGGTAAGAAAATTTTTCAGGAAATTCTTATGGCCCAAAGTCTAATTTCAGCTTTATTGAAGAAAAATCAGATTTTCTATTTAGATACTTGCATTCTAACAGCTTTTTATCTATTTTTATACTAAAGCTATGCTGATTTCCAGCTTCATTAATTAATTGGTGGCATGAGTACTGCATTTGTAAAAGATTAATTTTCTAATGATCCCTTTGGAAATGTTTTTTCTTAAACCACCAGGTATTTAAAGCTACCATCCTGTCTGAGATGTATTCACTTTGGGAACAATTCTTGCGTAATTAAAAATTATTTTTGGAATTTTTATTTATTCATAATTTCTAATATGGCTGAAGCTCATTAGGATACATGACTTCAATTATTAGAATATCCTTGAGCAGGAGCAATAAAAGTAAGATTCACTTCATTAAAGACAAATGTAATCCTTACAGTAATCGACCTACTGTTCACAGTGAAGAACTTCATTAGACAACTTTAATTTGAGGCAGAAATCTGCAAAATTTAAAAAAAAAAAAAAACCAAACCAAAAACATCAGCCTCAAAGTGAAGGTTACTAACTTCTTTTGTCCTTACTTCCCTAGTGGCTCTGCCATTCTGAGGTTGTCTTTCCACATATCACATGTGAAGTCATGTAAAGATGAAGTCATGTAAATTAGAGCTGGCATCAATAAAGTTTTCATGGATTATATTAGCTGTACATCTAATCTCAGCTGTGGTTTTACCTTTGGAAAGATTGGTAACATTGTGGTTGTCACTGAATCAGTGTTGGATTCATTGTGTAAATAAATATATCTCTTTTTAAAAGAAATAGTAGCTGTTCTCTTAAGGCTACCCTACTATCTCACATCAGTTCATCCCATGGATCAAAGCATTCAGAAAACTTACAAACTGAAAATATGTTCTGCATCCTTCCTTTCCTCTTTTCCCAGAGAAATGCTGGAGGCATCAGAGATGTAATTCCCTAGAGTGTACTTCATGTACCCTCTCCCATTTGTTCCCTCCAGCATCAGGGCCCAGGCTGGTGCAGGGCAGGAAGAGCAAACTACAGGTTTCCCTGCTACTTAGCTCTGCAAAGATACATACCTTTAGGAATGTCCTTTTTCTTCCAGTATAGGATCAGAGCTAATATCAGTTTCCTGCTATTTGCACTATCACTCAGTATTTTCCAATTGTCTTAGGGATGAAGAAGCCATGCTATCTCTATGCAGCACCTAAATCATGATTCTCCTCCAAACATACTCTTCAAATTCACATAGTTTACCGATTAGCCATGCGTGCAAATCTTGAGGAGACCCACCCAAGTCTGAAGAGAATGTGTTCCTAATACAGAGGACTGGGCAAGCCCACACTGTTATAGCTTCTAGTCACCATCAGGAGTTCCCACAAACCTGTATGTGAAGTAGCAACCCAGCATTCAGTAATGTTCCACCTTACCTAGTATGAATATTTCCAGTGGATAAATTACAGATCAGCGAGGTAGATAAGCATTTCTACAGTGATCAGCCATTCTCAGGATGGTATTTCACAGAATCACAGAATAGGTCAGGTCGGAAGGGACCACAGTGAATCATCTGGTCCAACCTCCCTGCTCAAGTAGGGTTATCCTGGAGCACATTGCACAGAATTGTGTCAAGACAGTTCTTGAATGTCTCCAGTGAGGGAGAATCCACAACAATGGAGCTGGGCAATCTATTCCAGCACATGGTCACCCGCACAGTAAAGAAGTTCTTCTTCATATTCAGGTGAAACTTTCTGTGCATCAGTTTCTGCCCATTGGCTCTTGTCCTGTTGCTCAGCACCACTATGAAGAACCTGGGTCTGTTGATACTTACATTGATATTTACGTTGATACTTCAGATACTTATAGATATTGCCTCCAGTTTTTGTTTTTCTTAGCGTAATGTAATAATGTAATAATGTCCAGCTGAGTGACTGCACACTGTGAACATTGCTTTATCAATGCTTTTATGCTATTAAAAATTTCAGAAGGTTACTTTAAGTTGCGCATGAAAAATATGGTTATAAATTAAATCCTTCCCTAATTAATTTTGAAGATCCAACTTGCACAGCAGTAGGTTTAGGATTTGTTACCACGAGGTGCTGGACCTTCTGTGTATTGCTGTGATTGAAAGATATTTAGCACCATAACAAACTTGGAAAAAGTAACGTTCTTGAAACAACATTGCACTTTACTCATATCAGGCCATGTATTGGATCAGGAAATAGGAGATATGTCTTTTGAATCCCAAAACATGAGCAGACAGCACTACAGACTTATGAGTTTGGGGAACCCAGTGAATGATCTTCTTGTGGATTTCCCTTTCAGCTCAGCTGAAAGGGAAAAGCATTGAGGGTCAGGAAAACTGTAAGAGAAAAGATGTAAAGGATAGCTTGTTGTGATGGCATCTGCCTTCAAGAACGCAGTTCCTAAAAGGCCATGACCTTTACATGCCTGTTTCTTTCTGAACTTAATAGCCTCTGCTACCGGAGCTCTCCATTTATCACAAGACACGTTATGTATTTGATACTTACTTCAGTTCTGGTTTGGACAGTGTTACTACTAGCCTTTCAGTTTAACAAACTGTATGCAGATGATGAGATATATAGGAGACATATAGGAGAAGGTTCAAGGGCTGAATTGGGAGAAAGCTAGGAATCTAGCTCTTGCCTTGAAGAATTACAGTCATGAGTACTGGCTATAGGTGTATTACAGGTCAAGTATTTACCAAAGAAAGTCATAAGCAGTTATAACTTGCATGTCTTAAGAGTTTCTGCTCTAGGTTATACAGGAAATGATATTCGTTTGTTGGGGTTTTTTTCAATATGCCTCATTTGGAGCTAGGATTTGAACCTCTACAGAGTTGCAGTGGACGTAAATCCTCAAACCTATCAGCAAAGGAGATGCAGCGTTAGCTAGCCTTGCAATCTCAGTGCATGTGACATTGTCCAAACACAGATGTGCTATATGTGAATATGAGCTGCTCTTCTTCCATAGACTGTGCATGTGTATAAGCAATGAAGAGACAGAGACAGGACTAATGTGCTTATAACCTCCTGTTATGACCTGATGTATAATAAAATACTGCTATCTTTGTGGGATTCCTGAGAGTGAACAGGGTCACCATTACATGACATCTAGGCTGCAGTACTGATTAGTTTAGACCAGATTACCGCAGTAGCTTGAAAACCAGAATAGACTTTACATCTTTCTGGAGCATTCTACCACCTGCGTAAAGGTACTGCCTGTGACAGAAGATATAGTAGCATTGTTCATGTACAAAGGGAGGTGAAATCCTCTTTGTGATAAGCTTGTGTGTGCAGTTATGGGTGTATCTGTAATTATAGGCAACAAGAAAAAGTATGGCTTGCTCAATAACATATCTCCTCCCATCATTACAGACACAGAGAGGAACATGCCACATGGTGGATTGGTCACACTCTTATTCCTCCTCTTTCTCTCTGAGCTATTGGCTCCCCTCCTCTCCTCTATTCAGTCTCGGCTTTGAGCTCTGCTGGCTGCTAATCAGCCAACTATCTCCAGCAGCTCAGTACCTCATATGTCTCACATATAACCCTTGTCTTAATTTGCCTTGCTTCCTCTTTGCACAGAATCTTGTTTTATATACTTCCTAGGGTTCAAAAACTTATAAAAGTATCATCATAACAGAGAGAAGTAGCAAAAGAGAAGCAGAGTGTTTTGGAGCAACCTTGGGAAATGGCAAGCTGCT